>QUWT01000650.1:0-46259 GCA_004329165.1 Spatholobus suberectus | reverse complement strand
ATGTAGCGTGTAATTTGGCATGATCCCATAATCATAGCCATATAACTCCACGTTGCTTATGAACAAAAACCGAGACTCAGTTTTGTTGCAAGACACGTAGAATTTCGGTTCACCCATAGACCAATCGCCATCATTCTTCATCTTATACCAGGGAAGGCAAGAGCATGTCACACACAGAATTTGATGATAAGAGCACAAACTATTGGGCCACAGATACCATGAATGCTACATGGTTTTCTTTGGCTTGCCATGTAACAGACTATTTCTCCGACTATAAACACAAAAGTTTCCATCTTTTGGATTTTATATGCGCACCCCAATGTGAGGAGTATAAGTTTAATGGGTAGTACAAAAGTGTGAAAGTTGGTTCAAAAATGTCTAAACATTTTTAGACACAACTACTTTATTTATATACGTTACTTTTTTTTTATCCCATCTGATGTGGTACTTTATTCTACAACACTTCCTCTCAAATTCAATTAGGTTTTTTTTTTTTTTTGTTTTTTTTATTGGCCCAATTGTGACTTGTTTTTTTTTATTTTATTTTCTGTCCTGGGCTTGTACTCAAGAGAACCTCAGAGGCCTCTTGTTTGGGCTTGTGCTCCTTTTACTTGAGTTTCAAAAGTCCAATTCACATTTTTTTTAGTTTTTTTTTATCAATATAGCTCATTAAGCATTGGACTCTGATACCATTTTGGATTTTATATACAGAGGTCCAATGTAAAGAATATAGGTTTAGTGAGTTGTACAAAAATGTGAAAGTTGTCCAAAAATGTCTAGCTATTTTTAGACACAACCACTTTACTTATACACTTTACTTTTCTTTATCCCATATGATGTGAGACTTCATTGTCTACACCATCATGATCAAGGATTAATCTTCTTTAGATAACAGTGCCGTAATCAGATGTCATAAAAGTGAAATCATTCGATGAACTAAAATTGCCGACTGTGTCCATCACCGCAACTCGTTGTTGTTGTAACTCGCCCTTCCAGCGCTCCAAGGGGCCAACCATGGATCTGGCCAGTAAAGGCCTGAAACCTTAGGACCATCATAAAGAAGGCAAGAATGTTATCACTGTCGAAGAACAGGAGTAGAAACCCGAGGACTTGTTAGTCTCGCTTCTAGAAGAGACCAGTTTTGTGTGTCTCGTGAACACTTGTTGAGGCAGAAGGGTATCCGTAGGGAAATCAAAGCTTTGCCACGAGACGACGCTAGCACCCTGTGTTTCGCGGAGAACGAGGTTGCCAGTGTTGTCGAGAAATAGGTGCACAGGTTTTTTTTTTTGTGGATTGTATAAAAATGTGGAAATTAGTCCAAAAATGTCTAAACATTTCTAAACACAATCACCTTATTTATATACACTTTACTTTCTTTATCTCATGTGATGTGGGACTTCATTCTCCAACACTCTCCCTCAAGTCCAATTGGGTTAGTTTTTTTTTTGTTGTGGTCCAATTGTGACTTGTTTTCTTTTCTTTCTTTTCTTTTTCTATTTTTTCTTTTTTGAGCTTGTACTCAAGAGAGCCTTAGAAGCCTTGTCTGGGCTTGTGCTCCTTTACTAGAGGTCTCTTGTCTAGACTTGTGCTCCTTTACTTGAGTTTCAGAAGTCCAGTTCACATTTTTTTAGTTTAAGGACCCGTTTGGGGTAGTTTTTGGTTGAGTTTTGAAAATTTCAAAAACTACAACTAGTTTTTAATTTTTAAAAATTAGTTTTAGTTTTTTTTTTAATTTTTGGTTTCAAAATAACTCACTTTGAAATTTCTTATTTTGTTAAAATTAGTTTAAGAATATGTTTGTGCAGTGATGACAGTGGTAGTGGTTATGACAACAATGATAGTGGTGCAGAGTCAATGGTGGTGGTGACATTGCCTATGGTGTGGCAGCAGTGCTGGGTGGTCGTGATCGTGGTGGTGGTGGGCGGTGGTGACGATGGTAGTGGTGATGAAGCTTGCGGTGGTGGAGGCGATGCTGATGGTTGTGGTAGTTGTGGCAGCAGTGATGGGTGGTAGTTGTGGCAGCGGTGATGGTGGTGGCGATGCCGGTGGTTATGGTAGTTGTGGCAACGGTGATGGTGGCGGCAATGCCAGTGGTCGTGGTAGTTGTGGCAGCGGTGATGGTGGTGGCAGTGCCGGTGGTCATGGTGGTGGTGGGGTGGTGGTGACGGTGGCTGTGGAGATGGCGGCAGCAATAGTGGTGGCGGTGACAGTGGTGGTGGTTGTGGTGGTGGTAGTGGCAAGAAAGGCTATTGTCAGATAGAATGATGTGTATTTTTTTAAAAAAACCAAAAACCAAAAACCAAAAACCAATTCACAAATTCTTTTTTCTTGGTTTTGAAAATGAATGTAAAAGTGTTTTGAAATTAAGTTAAAAACCATTTCAGCTCCATTTTAGCCAAACGCATTTATTTTGAAAATTGTATTTGAAAATCAAAAACCAAAAACTCGCAACCACCCTAAACGGGGCTTTAGTTTTTGGTTTTTTTTTTTTTTTTTTGGATCAATATGGCTTGTTAGACATTGGACTCCAATATCATTTTAGATTTTATACACAGGCCAATGTGAAGAGTGTAAGTTTTTTTTAGTGGATTATATAAAAGTGTGAGAGTTGGTCCAAAAATGTGTAAGCATTTTTAGACACAACCACCTCACTTATATACTTTACTTTTTTTTATCTAATGTGATGTAGGACTTCATTCTCCAACAGGCCGTAGGGTTCGGAGAACCAAACGGTGAAGGAATATGCGTTTTCACCAACGGCATAGAAAACCAGCAGAGAACATGCCGTTTGGTGAGAGCATGACGTCTTTTGGGTCCTCCACCGAGAGGGATGAACCTTGATGCATGGTGTCCACTGCTGAAGATGAAAGTCGTAGAGACATCACAAGAGAGAGGAGGATCAACGACATGGTATATTACAGCCGTGGAATTTCTCTCACAAACGCAAGCTCAACGATTGAGTTAAAGCTAGCAGGATCCCGCTTATAATTCACGTTGATCAGCATCAATATATATACTACAAATACTATACAAATGTCTGCTTCCAATGTTGCCTACAAGTTCACGTTTCATTTCATTAGAATTACTAGTCACATCTATCCCGTTGACTTTTTACCTGAATATAAAAATAGTGGCTTCTTCGTTATGGCATTGGGTAGGTTCTGCTCCCGCCGGCTGTGTGACAATGACTTTTTGTCTGAAGGAATTTTATTTGACAAAGGACTTTGTTTTATAGATTATCATCTTTTATAACTACAATTATCATGGACATTGAAAGTCCCCCCCTTTTTTTCTTTTAAAAGGAAAAAACAAAAGGATGGAAATTCTAATATTGACTCAAATTTAGGAGTATAGATCATCTAACTCGTGTGAATTATTCGACTTAACTTATTAAATATTAATTTAATTTATTTATTTTAATAAATAAGCAAATTGAAGTTTAACTTTAGATTCAATCATATAAATAAGTCCGATTCAAATTTATATGATTGGTATTACAAGTTAATGAATAACTCTTAACTGTATATAATGATTAAAAAAAATATGTTAATTTTATAAAAAAAATTTTTACATTTAATAAATTATAATTTTATCTTAAAAATTATCATCATATAATTTTTATGTTCGAATATTTTTTTTATTCTCTTTTTCTTTTTACTTTTGTCCAAGAGGAAAATGTTCATTAAATATTAAATTTTAAAATTTTAAAAACACTTCAATAATATATTTGATAAATAAAAATAATAATCAAGTCATAAATGAGTTAAACAAAGTTCACTCTGCAAATTTTTTTGATAAATCCAATTTAAGCTTTAAATTTGACTCATTTAAATAAATAAGTCAAATTTGAGCACTTTATTTTCTATGCAGTCTAAGCTTTAACTTTTAAGTAACCAATTCAGTTCAACTCATTTTAACTCCTAATCAAATCTAACTAAAATTACTTTGAACGTGTATTCTCCTAGAATTTATGATTTGATAAATAATAACATCAATAAAATAAAAAAAAATGTAATTCTCGTACTCTTATTTTTTAAAAATTTTTACTTATACTTTTATGATGAGAAGGACGAAAGAGAAACTTAAATTTAAACATCTCCCGTTTCCTTTTTACTATAAAAATAAAGAGTATAAGAAGTAGTATAAAAATAAGAGTATAAAAATAAGTACTTTTGTATATATGAAAATAAAGGGAAAAAATGAGTTTATATTTTTACAACTTTAATTATTTTTTTTTCAGACAATTTTATTATTTGATATAATACTTTCTCAACAACTAACTTGTCAATATACATAAATTCTATTTAAAAAAAATGTTATAATTTTATATAAATTCCGAAAATTGGTACTATAAATATTAACCAGATACTATTTTTTAATGAGTTAACTCATAATTTAATCTCTGAAAGTGACAAATTTATCTTTAGTCCCTAAATGTGTGTCTTAATTTATACAATTTAATTTTCGAAAGTCTGAAATTGCTCACTTTGTAGTCTCTCTGTTAACATCTGTTAAATTAGTGATAGAATTGCTAACATGACAAGTTTGATTGACACATGTACAATTAAATCACACATTAGATGCCTAAATAGATTTTAAAAAATAAGACTAATTTATGAAACCTCCATCCTTATCTCATAAACCTTAATTTTGCCACCCTAATTTTACCCTTTTCCAATGCACATAACAAAACAAGCCTTCCATTTTCCCCTTACAATTGAACCCATGATGACAACGAGGACTCTAGTGAATCGTGCAGCAAGTAGAAGCAATATTTTTTTAAGATGACAACAGTGTTATGAGCTTGTGTGGTTGTGGGAAGAGGTTGCAGATGATGGAATGCAAAAAAGGAAGGAATAAAGGAAAAGGTTTTTGAGGTGTCTTTTCTTTTCGGGTAATAAGTTAATTTCTATTTGTATATATTGGTCTTTTAATTGTGGTTGGTGTCTTACATTTATGTGTGTATTTTGTGTATGGAGGTGAGTTTGATTATGGCTACTTTAAGTGGGTTGAAGACTCATAATCAAGTATTCCAATGATGAGTGAATCTAAAGTGCTTCAAAGAATTAGAAGTTGAGAAGCAAAAATTTGTCATAAGAAATAGAAAAATGTTGTCAAAAAGGAAGGAATAAAAGGATTCTAAGAAATGATTTTGAAAGTGAATTAGGGTTTAGGAAGTAAAATAAGAATGGTGATTTAGGAGGGATTATGATTTTTTATTTTTTTTTTGCCTACCGCCCAATGTGGTCTTAGGAGAGTAAACGACAACGTTTTGAATCCATTAGGCATCTGAAATGATTAATACACATATCCATTAACTTGCCATGTTAATAACTTTATCTCACTAATGTATTTCACGTTAAAGGAGGGACTAAAAAGTGAGTGATTTTAAAAATTTTGGAGATTGAATTGGAAGAAATGTATATTGACTTGTTTTTTTTTATTTTATTTTCAATTAGTGTATTAAAGATATTAAAACGCTAGCATTTACTGTTATAACATGCATTACAACAAAATTTATTTAGTGGCAATAAGTTAATGGCTACTAAAGCTCATCCTTAACAACAATTTTTGTTGCAGATGAACATAGTCAGTAAAGGTTAATTTATAATAAGAAAAACTAAAGTACGTAGCTTTTTCTGTCAATAAATGAGTTTTTATTAGCATTCGTTGTAATTGTTGGTAATATGAATCTGATGTCTATAATCTAATTGTCAGTAAACATTTTAGCACCACTTACATTGTCATCAAAAGATACAATATTAGCCACCAAAAGTTAACTTTTGGTGTTGTGATCTAAGATGATACTATAAAAAGACGAAATTCAAAACTATATTGTACCTCTGAAAAACAGATTTCACGATAATTTTAAAAAAGTAATTAATGATATATTAATATATATTTAAATAATCAATTTAAAAATTTACTCTTAATTAATAAAAAGTATGTATCCAAGTCTGATTTTATTTAATTAAATTTGTATAGCCTGGACAATCGTATACGAAACTGAATCATATATATATGTATATATATATGATGTTTAACGCTTTATTATTTTTTCATACATACCACTTCCCTCTTTTCGAGTAAACGATTAAGGAATTCTAGTATTCTAGAATATTCTCGTAACCTCTTGTTTGGATAAATATTATCTTATATTGGCACAAATAAATCATAACTTAATCGCAAGGGAATATATAAAATAGTGAATTATTGCATTAATAATTATGCAAATTAATGAAGGTAACATAAGGAAGGAGGAGGGATGGCATGAGTGGCTGTTGACCATCGTATTACCCAACTAAATTAGTTTGAACGCCATGGTAGCTGTCGAAACCATTAGTTCGTTCGGTCATGAGCATTAAAGAAATATACGGATGAATGAAATCCATGTCATTTCATTAGATAATCTCCAAATTAAAAGAACAAAAATAAAACTTAGACGGATGAAATCCATGTCATTTCATTTTATTATTTTATTTCATCACATTTCATCAATTCAAACATAGCTTTAAATTGTAAAAACAACAATAACAACACTAATAATAACTCTCTCCTTCGATCCCTGGCTTAGACACCTCAATCTCCGAAAATTTTGTAATCAATATCATGAATTTTATTCTAGACAATATCCCTACATCAAAAGTAAATCTTTGACTTTACCAACTTTCTCATGTTATTTGAGATACTTAGAAGATAATCACAATTTCATTTATAACACTTCCACGCTTTTCTTATCTCATTATTGGATATTACTTTTCCTATTTACGTAGGGTGAAAATAGGCTAGGCCAAGTTAGGTTTTGCTGGGCCTGAACCTGACCTTGATTAAAATATATGGTCTAAGCCCGTTTACCAACTGTCATAGACCTTTTTTCAAGGTCTGGCCTAGCCTACATAAAAGCTTGGTGTGACCTACAAGTTTATTTAGAATCTACTTTGTGACAATTTAATACCATAATAGAGGTACGATAATTTATTTAAAAATATATTTTGCAATAAGATTTCTAAATAAGATTAATTTTATCTGATAACAAACTTATAACTTGACTTTTATGTAGATTAACATGCTTAACATTTCAAAGATAAATAAATGTATAATTTTAATACATTATAAGAATTAAATATAATAATAAAATATCAACAAAAATATTTATTTATATTTATTAAATAAGTTGACATGTTAGGCCTAAAAAGCTTTTTAAATGTCCTAGACCTAGCCTTTTTAACCAAATAAGCTTTAATAAAAACCTTGACCTGATTTATTTTTAAAAAACTTGGCCTAGCTTAAGCTTAATGTAGGCTAGGCCATAGACCCCTGTCAAGCAGCCTAACCTATTTTCATCTTTATATTTACATAAACTAACATAATAACCTGTACCTTGTAAGGGTCTTAAGTTTATACTATATAATTTACATTTTTTTTATATTATGATTTTTTATATATTAAGCATCCTATTAAGTTTATACTTCAATGTTCAATAAAATTTTACTTTCTTTTTTATTTTGTAATCAACGAAACTGACTTAAGAAAATTCTACTTTCTTTATTTTATCATAACAATCAGAGCACAACCTCACACATGATCATCCAATCTCATTCTTTTATACTTACAAAACCCTTTGCTAAGTTAAACATTGGAGTCAGTCTTTTTACAACCATCCCATCGTTAACATTAATCTAATTTGTCTACATAAATTCACCATGCGTGGGGCTGTGTAGCTAGTTAGGAACCAATCATCACACACAAAGCTAAAACCATATAAAATTGAACACAAATTTCAACAATACAATTTGTTTGTCAAGGTGTTGGCTGGACTGTGAAACCACAAGCTTTATTTTGAAAAACATATTGAATCTAAACAAATTTCAGAAAATTAACTGGTGTTTAAAATGAGAGTCTGTTAGTATTTTCCTCTCCCATGGATGTTGCACTAATTTCCATTCACAAGAAAGAATTAATATCAAAGATTAAGAGATGAAGAAAGAACAAGTCATCCTGCTTAGTTTACTTGATCATCCTTGATATCTCAAAATACAGGAATGATCAAAATAATTAGGCAAGAGAACTGGTTCTGACGTGAAAAAGAATGGGACGAGTTCTCTTCTTTAAATGGAGGGAATTGCCCTGAAAACGTTGAGTTCCCAAAACTAATTTTTACACTTAAACAAATCTGATTTCACATCATTTCGATTAAAAATACAAAAAAGGTAAGCTGCACTGTGACAAGCATGCTATAAACCAGCAGCAGCTCTGTGAAACTATGTACAAAGCAAATCAATTGTTGTTCACAAGCCTAGTCGACTTATTTGTTGGTGCTGTTCTCAATGTGTTCTGCCCATGATAAAGTAGAAAGGAAGAATGGCGCTTTGGTTTTTTTTTGCAAGAACCTGCACCCTAAAGTGGACAGTTATGCATCAAAATTTGTTTAGTAAAATGTCAGCCGTCAATAAAATTATTTTCTCATTTAAATTCATCATCAATGACTATTTTATAACATAAAATTAGAGGAAAACATTGAAACTTGAGAAAGTCCAAAGGGACGGATTTAGGGGGGGCAAGCAGGCTTAGCCCCTCTCCTTTTTACTCTTTGAGAATTATATATATTATTTTTTGAGATTAGTTTTTATGCTTTAATTATATAATTAAAACATCATTTTTAATTATAAAGATGATAAAAAATAAGTTTAAAAAGACAATATTTACAACTTAAATAACAATATCATGTATTTAATTATTATAATTTAATGTTTTTAATATTTAATTTTTTATTTTTTTTTTGCCCTCCTTTAATAGGCTTCTGATCCATCTTAAGTACTAAGTGTGCCTGAATTTATCAATGTCTCCCTCTTCAATGCTAGCATGAAACAATAACTCGGGCAACTTAACTTTCAAAATTCAATCAGAAAAGAAATAATAAACAATTCAACCAGTAATTAGAATCCCAAGTATTGGAAGACATAATAATAAGCTCTACAAAAATGCAGACTTGACAAACCATGAGCTCATGGCAAAAGACTCATGCAAGGCTGAACCCAAAGGCCAGCATTTGCTGTCCACTCTGGGCAGATTAACCACACTTCCATCTTTAATTCCATTACAACTTGATGCAACAACGAGTCGAAAGTCATGACAAACTAACAAAAAGTTGAACTTGAAACCCGTCATATAGTAAGCTCGTCTGGTGGCAGACAAACGAGCATACCAAAGAGACGTAACAAATGCTCAGCACCATATATAGCAGAAGGAAAGACATTGGCTGGACAAGCCTCTTGGTACTGTTGGCGTACGTTCTTGTACAAGAGCATCACTGGCAGTACTTGTCAAAGTAACAACACAATCCTTTCATAATTTCTTCCGCTGAATCAGCCATCCTATATCAAATTTAGCACTAAACGGTAGCAATAAGCACCAAAAGTAAAAATATAAAGACTGGAGAGGTACCAAAAACAGAGCCAGAGGAGTAATGAATTCAAGATGCTAAATGTTCTGGACTCCTTTTGGGCCTAGTCACGTAGCCCGAGGTCCATGGTAACTAACTTACCACCTTGCGGCATTATATGTCTTTAGGTACAAATTTAAGCCTTGTTTTATCACTTCTTACAGACACTGACTTAGGCATCGAGTGTCTTTATAGCTGACAATCAGGTGCTTGCCACTCATTGGAGCCGCCTAGAGCATCCCTCTCATTCGAGGTATCAAAACACTCTCAAACACTAAATAATTACAAAACTAAAGAAGCAGATTGTAGACAAGCTAATCAAACTGAAACTTTCTACTTGGATATGGCATTGAACGGGCAGAGAAGCAAAATTATATTCCAAAAAAAATACTTAAAAAGAAGTGTAATGATTTTTGAAAAGATTATGAGGCAGGGGTTTATTCTAAATAATAATAATAATAATAATAATAATAACTTTGGTTAAAATAATTGCTAGCTCCAGATTTCCATTCAAACTTCTTAACTGTTTAAAATAATTTGACGCACACTTCAATTCCAATATAGGGAAAAAAAATAAAAAAAATCAACATCAAGCTTAAACAATGGAGAGGTGTGTCAGCATGAACTTACGGCCACATTTCTTCAATCTACAAATCAAAATAATTTTTCAATATGTCATTCACGTTAGGAGTGCGAGGAAGTTTAACGAGCTGCAGAGGAAAAAAAAAAAAAAAACATAAATTCAACTGTTCGAAAATGACTTCTCGGAAGTAAACTGTGTTCTGTAACAATTAACAAGCTATATCTGCAATATCAACTTGCTCCTAAAGAAAATGAGGCACTGAGTAAATCTTTGTAAATTATATTAATATGTTAAAGATATCGCTACCTTGCCTAGATGGGTAATAAACTGACAATCATCAACTAATTGTTTCTTAGTTTTGGAGGAATTTGAATGTTGACAAGCTCGTCAGGATCAACTGCAGGTTTTTCTCTACAAGTAATCAAGCAATAAATCAACTAAATTTATGCTCTATAAGCCAAAAATGAATTGTGAAGAACCATCCCCTTACTTCCCGACAGGATAAAAACATCAGCGAAAAGTTGCAATATTTACACTTGAATTTTCTAACTAATTTGACGAACAGTTTATATTGATGCAGAAGATTTACAGGAATTTAAAGAACAAGAGTGGATATATGACAAGTGCCTTGTATAAATTGAAATTTAACCATGAGAGAGTACCTTGATGACAAATTCATTCCTTCGTTTCCTGCCTCTTGAAACTGCTAAGCCTCTGGAGCAGTTTCAAACATTCCTTACGGTCTTTCCCATCTCCGGGTCAAAAACACTAGAAGAATGGTCAGATTCTGCCAATTTAGATACCCAGCTTGAAGCAACCCTGGTGTTCCTCCTCGTCGACATAGCCACCCCGAATGTGCTCTCTGGTCTGGAAGGAATCCTCACCAAATCTGAGAATGAACCCAAGCCTTGGCATACTCCAAGACTTCATCAGGACCATATGGCATCCCCACTGCCTTCAGATAACTTCGGCATTTATCAAGAATTTCTGGGCTATGATAATTCCTAATTGGAGGTGGTTCCTTGGGGTCGGCTGTCATTGGACGCTCATCTCTCCTCCTCACACTCCTCAGCCTACCCTCACTACCTTAGACGGTCGTCTCCCGGGAGGAGTGACAAGAGCAGTCAAAGAACCAACACAGTCCTCGGCGGCCCCCGACTCTCGGAGGACCTTTGCTAGTCAACGGACTCAGACGAAGGGAAGGCTGGAGACCTGAACAGTCAATTGGCAATGAAGCTTGTAGGGCGACCGTCGCGTGCAAAAAGATGGAGCGTTGCATCTACGCAAATCCATCTTCGACGAAACAAAGAAAGAAAAAATATGTATACACACATGCAATGCAAGGAAAGATCCAAGAAGGATGAAAGAGAGGAATGAGGATATTACCTTAAGGTTGAAGGCTAAACGAGTACTGGAAGATTGAATAGGGGTGACGGATAGTGCCAAAGCTTTTGCTAGAGAGAAATCGCAGAGCAACAAGGAGTTTCTTACAAAGGAAGTGAACATAGCCGTAAAAATAAAAACAAATGGATAAATAACAATATAAAATCTATGGCTCATATCCTTATCGGGCCCAATCCATAGAATTTAAAACCAAGTTTTAAAAATTTCATGTAACCGCCTAAATCTCTTAGAATTCGAGGGACCGTGAAATTCAAGGTTTGAATCATTACACATTTAATGCGCCTTGGTCTTCTCAAAATATAGTGAAATTGTTTGGAAAGATAAAAAGACGTAAGCTGAACCATTCGATCTCAAATAACCTTAAGTCGGCAATGCGTCTACCAAAACATTACAGGCTGGGGGCAACATCATCCAAAAATCACTCCAAACTCTTAAGCCGATAATGCTTCTACCAAGCAATCACCGCTTGGGAGCAATTGTTCTGAGACCATTCCAACTCTTAAGCCAACGGATACTTCTTCCAGCATCACCGACTTGGGCAACTGTTCTAATAGGGTTATCCAAACACTCAACCCTATCTCAACTACATAGCCACATATATCCTAGACGATATGATCTTGCTCATCCGAATCAAAGTTTATGCCTACCCTGGCACAGCATGGAAAACGTCTAACGACAAGAAAAACGTGTAATGAGCACCCAAACACAGGCTGCCATGTGGCACCTAACCTTAAACGGTATTTCCCTCCAAAACACTCTATATAAAGAGCTCCACACCCATCAGGTATACATGCTCTCTCTCATTCTCACTCACCCTTACGCCCTTATGACTTAAGCATCAGAATCCTTGCAAGTGCCACCACCAAAGATGTCTACGACCATTGTGGGAGCTTACCGGAGATCTTTACTCGTGTTCACTACACAATAGAACCACAATTAATTCCTATGGTGAAATCACCACCTACAACCCATAATTAATCATGCCAATCATTAGAAAATTAAGCGAAAGCGTACCTGAATTTATGATGACCAATTGCTCTTTAGAGTCGTGCGGTATTAGTCTTCTAAGTCTCATGCACTCCCTTGAGAGAACACCCTAATTTTCCCTCTGCTTCTTTCTGATGATGATGTTAGAAGAAGAGAACTGTAACAATCTGTGTTTTTTCTAATGCATGATTCAATGTTTTAATAATGAAAAAGTGGAAACTAGATATGTAATATACGTAATTAAAAGAAATAAATGAATTGTTATTATGTATGATTTATTGTATGTGCTGATGGTTGTGATTAGTTTGTTTGAAATTCTGGTTTGAATTTAGGAAATTTGAGATACGTGCTTGAGCCAATTTGGGTGTGTTGTAGGATTGATTTTAGGCTTTGGAGGGAAAGTAGTTAAGTTAGACCCATTATGGGTTATGGAGAGTGATTTGATGAGTTACGGTCCTCAGTTGGTGAAAAGTCCGTATAAGAGCTCCGGAAGGCCGAGGTATAAAAGGAGAGGAGGAAGAGTTTTCCTCATTCTCACATTCTCATTCTCTCTCTTCTCTCCATCTCTCCATCTCTCTAGAATCTAAAGTTGTTAAGGGTGTTAAGAGGGTTTTCCTAAGCCAGTAGTTAGTGTTTGGGTAAGAAAGGATTAATTTGTGAAGGGTTTTGGCTCAAGACACTCAATGCTCTAAGAACATAAATTCAAATTTGGGGACTTTTAGAGGAAAGGGAAGCTTACTATTGTTTGATTTATGTTTGCGACTGTTGATATGTCGATTTAATGCTTTGGAATCGGTTGATTTCTGTGAATATTTATATATGTGGGTTTTTGACAACAAATGGGTTTAAAAAAGGGATTTTTGAGATTTGTTGATGATTTGTGGATCAAATTGTATGTAATTGGTCAGAAAGGCATTAGAAGTAACTAAAATTGTTTTGCAATGCTTGTTGTTCATTGATTTTGTCAAAAATGGTTGTTGGTCATTGATTTGCGAAGAAAATGATCGCAATTGCGCCTAGCGATGGATTCTGTCGCTTAGCGATGAAATGCTCGCTTAGCGACAGATCTTGCAAGTCGCTGGAAGTTGTCACTCGTTTAGTGACAGAAATGTTCGCTTAGTAACAGATGCTGATGACTCTTTGTAAGTCATTCGCTTAGCGACGGAAAAGCTTGCTTAGCAACAGAATTCACGCTTAGCGAGAGAAAAACACACGATTTTCTTGCTTTATTATTATTGTTGTTGTTTGTTGATGACTTTATTGACTCCTACGAATGTCAAATGTATATTTTAAGATAATTAGATGTTCAAATGGTTTTCTAAACTAGTTTTTGGTTCTTCTTATTATTGTTGTGGATTTGTTTGATAAATGGTTGAAAAAATGGTAGTTCGGTGAAAAATTGCTTAGATAGAACTTCCACTGGTTATGTTGTATTGTTGTGGTGAGACTTCTCACAAGGGATGTAAGTTCCAGTGCTGTTTGAGAATTTTTACAAGGTATGTGTTGCTTAGATAGTGTCTTATCTGTTGACCATGCGAGAGGTTGGATTGGGCCTGCATGAGGTTGATAGTGATTATTAGACCACAGGTGGTGCTGAATAGGCCACATGGTGTGATAATGTGATATATCTATATATGGATATTGATAAGTGATTGTGGTTGAGTTGTTGTTGTTGTGGCTCATGCATACATGCATATGTTGTTGGCTGAGGTTGTATGGGTCTCATGCCGTATGTGGATAGGCATGGAAGTTGGGAGTGAACGAAGTTTGCAGCTCAGACGGACCTCCAGCCTAGTGCCTGGATAAGACGTGGGGTCTGAAAGATGGGCCTTGGGGATGAGTGGATGGGTAATCCTACAAGGGGCCAAGGCAGTACAGGCCTTGTGTCGCGGTATACCACCACCTACATTCGCTTATCCTGACATACCATAAAGCTTATCCCTTGATCAAAGTTCTAGCAATCCCTGAATGGTGCTTAGAAGGCCATGGTAGGAGATAAGACCTGGATGATCGCCCAAAATGTAGAAATCTCTTGAGAGTTGTGTCATTCATACATTGACATGTAGGGGTTAAAAGCATGGTATGTTGTGTTGTGATGTATGTAAACCTATTTCTTGATGCATTGGATTCCCAAATGAGTATATTAATGGTTTGATGATATGAGTTGTATATTGTATTTTGATTTGTAAGCTTACCCTTGTCTTGCTGTTTGTTTTGTTTATGGTTGTTATTGTTGCTGGTTGTGGTTATGTGTGTTACTGTGATTATGATGATCACGTCATTTGGCGTGGGAGCAGAGGGTGAAGCTTCAACAGACCCGGCCTCCCACAGTTGATGGTGGAAGACTCAGTGAGATGTTTAAAGGCCATTTATGGGTGGAGCTCTTCTGGAAGCTCTTTTCTTTTAAGTTTGTTGTATGTATTGTATAGTTGACTAGCTGTAGGGAGTTTTGTTTTTGTACCTTCCATGGTTTTGTGATTTGTCTTTTGGGCTTGTATATCGTATTATTTTATATCTTATACATATATTTTATATAGCATGTTGATTACCTATTATTGAATATCTTAATAATGTATGGATTGTATGGAATACTGTAACGATAAAGGGTCGTTACAAGAACAATGCGTATGACTTGGGAACCATGACCTATATATAGACAACCCTACATTTATCTTTTGGTGTTTCTATTTTAGCCCATCACAAAAATAGAATTATCTTTTAATCTCTACACATTAAAGGCCCACATCTTATTAGACACTTTAAAGCCCAAATTATCTAAATCTTATTAGATCACTTTTAATTAGGCTTAACCTTAAGCAACAGTCCACAATACATAATTGTTCACATATAAGGTCAATGTTGGATTAATGATCCAACATACCAAACCCCCAGTAGAGAAACCACCCCCCAATTGAGAAACCACCTGTTGAGAAGCTACTAGTCCACAAGCCACCATATGGGAAGCCACCTATGCATGAGTCTCAATATGAGAGGCCACCAATTGAGAAACCACTAGTTGAGAAGCCACCAATCCACAAACCACCATATGGTAAACCACTTGTGGAAAAGGCTCAAGATGTGAAACCCCCAATTCATAAGTCACCAATTCACAAGCCACTTGTGCATGAAGCTCAATACGTGAAGTCTCCAGTTCATATGCCACTAGTACACAAGCCACCTATGCATGAGGCTCAATATGTGAAGCCTCCAATTCATAAGCCCCAAGTTCCCAAGCCACCATATGGTAAGCCACCAGTGCACGAGGCTCAAGGTGTTAAGTCACCAGTTCATAAACCATTAGTTCACAAACCACTAGTTCACAAGCCACCACATGGTAGGCCACTTATGCACGAGGCTCAATATGTGAAGCCACCAGTTCACAAGCCTCATCACCCTAAGCACCCTCCAACAAATGACACTCGTTTCTAATTCTCAAGTATCCTGATTGAGACTTGAGAGGTATATTAATTATCTATTAAATAAGAGGTGTAGATACTACCATTGTGATGCTCCAAATGCATTTTAGTTTACAAATTTTGGTAATCATTACTCTTGGCTTGTTCATTTTATTTACAGTTCTTTATATGGCCAATATATTAATGTATCATGTATAAAAGAACTTTATGATTTAGATATTGTTTGGGTTGATGAATCATATTATTAATTAATCCTAAATTACTTTAACATATAATATGCTCAGCTTAAAAGATTCTTGACGCACTATACGAGGGTGCATGAAAATTATGGTAGAGACAGAAGATCAGGAGTAGGTAATGAATGTCTCTATTTGGTATTTGCCAAACCAAACTGCATGCACCTAGCTGACCAAAAAAAAAAAAATGCACCTGAGTGGTAAATTCGGTTTCAGCATGAGTTGAGCCGATCAGGGACATAAATTCAATTGAAATAAATTTGGATGAAGTATCTTATATCGACATGCACTTGGATATTTTTCCCTTTCACTTGCTTAAAATTTGGATTAACTTTATTTTAATTAGATAGTTTTTTTATAACTTAATATTTTAAATAAATTAAATTTTTATAATTATTTGTGATTTTAAATTCGTGACAACTAATTAACTACAGGGCCAGCCCAAACGTAAGGACGTTCAAGCCCTTGTTTTAGGCCCCAGAAAAAAAGTTATTTATATTAATATTTATATAATTTTTATTATTAGTGTAATTAGTATAGTGATAACTAATTAAGGTGTGTTTTTTTCTTTAGTGAATAGAGTTCGAATCTTGTTAGAAGAAAAATTATTTTTATTTTTTTTGTAAGGTTCTAATTTTTATTACTCTCTCACACATAAAATTTAATTAATTATTAATTTCAATTAAATAAGTTGTCTTTTAATATGTCAATATTAATTTTTGTTCAAAAAATATTATTATTAATTTTAAAAAAATCTCACTTTAAAATTTGCTTTAAACCTAAAAATATGTTGGACTGATTAACTGCAGCAAGCAATAACTTAATTATAAAAAGTCAATTGCATTTCTTCTTGTAAATTAACAATCAATTTTATATTAATTTGTGTCTTTGGCAGTTAATATGTCTTTATCATTTGATCGATATGTGCTTGACTATACATACTGCAATTCAAACTCGATCTTCATCTTGACATACCAAGAATACCATTGTTGATTTGCCTCACATTTGTGTACGGATAATTAATGACTTGAACGCTGTCGATTATGCGACAAGATTCCAGTAGTTATAACTGCACAAAATCTGCACCTTTAATTTTTTACATTTTACAATTAAAAATTTAATAAATGTACACGATAAAAATTATTTTAACCCTAGATTGTGACTGCACCTGTACTGCTTTTCAATTGCAGAGAATTCTAGTAGAAATTTGAAATCGAAATAAAGAGACTAATAGTCCTATATAAGTTTAGAAATCCAAAGTCAGGTCAAGATCAGATATAACAAAATATGCTGAAGTCATCAGTTTTGATACGATCCAAAGGCGGACAACTACATTGAAATATTATTAAAGGATTTCATTTACTTATAGAAGTACAACATAACATTATTGATCATGAATACATCTCGAATAAAGATACAATACAACTAATTATACAAAGCCTATAATAATAATATTTTGGTCAACCCAGTCACATAAAGAGTAAGTGTGAAGAATAATGGGGTCAACGACATCCCAAACATATGTATGCTAGGATCTACCAATTGGTTGAAGCAGTATAGCAAAAATAAGGTTTCACACCAATAATAGACTTAGGGATCCATACTTCTACTATGAGAATAACCCATTGGGAAGTGATACACGAAACCAAACCTTGGGATCCTCGTAGGACTCTCCTACCTTCCTTTGTTAGTGGTACTATGGACCAACTGAAGTTGAAGTTCTTGACTACAAATCCCTCATAAAAGGCAATTGCTTGGGCCAAATAATGGAAAGGAAAAAAGAAAATATAGAGCTGAAGCCTTTTAAGTACTTCGATCATCCTTGTAAGAACTTCATTATGGCCGAAACTACGCATTTGGGACAAAATAGGTCATAGTGTTCTCAAAGTTAGAAGAAAAATGTTGTCAAAAATGTAAAGAAATGATTCATTTACAACAAAAGAGAAGAGGAAGATTACCATCATTAATCACTCAATCGTCTTAGTTACCTCAAAGTACAAGGATGGTCAAAGTGATTAACCATAAAAACTAGCTCAAGGGTGAAAATGAGCAAATGAGCTCCCCCTTTTATAACCATCATCCACCACAAATGTTACACACGAAATAAAGAGTAGTAAATGTGTTGGAATAGTAACACCTAATGAAAGTGAATAGTCAAGTGATAACATTCAATGTACACAAAAAACAACAAAAGAAGATAGCATGTGAAGAAAAGATAATTCAACTCAAGCAACTTCAACATTTAACTTAATATGCATGTCTTGCACACATACCAAGCAAGGGGGCAATTGCCAGAGATTGGGCTTTAGCCCAACTCGTATCATGTCTTTGTTAGGCCCAAACACCTCTAAGGAATTTTGACCATATATAGTCAACATCGAGAGTAAAATTGCTAGAAATATACATCATGGTAGCATATAATTACCCATAAGGGGCCTTGGGCTTTGTGCTAAGGATTCTAGCCCATCTAACACCTATTAAAATACCATCAACATCGTTATTAAGGACTCGGTTGGTGGTCAGGATATGTCAGGGTAGGATAGAATAGGATAATGATCCTATCCTGTTGTAATCTGTTGTTTATTGCATCGATAGGATATGATATTATTATCCTATCCTTTATCTTATCTTATTACTCTAGTGTATTTCTTATCTTGAGCGAAGAGTTGGGTTGGATAAGATAAGTCGTCTCTTTCTCTCTCCCTCTCTCTCTCTCTACACACACACACATATATAATAATAATAATAATAATAATTTTGACATATAAATTTAATGTATATTATTAATTAAATATTAAAAATTAAATAATTACTATCCAAATATTTTTTAAAGAAAATTATTTGAATAATAATTATAATTTTAAAATTCCCATATAATTTTTTTATAATTTTAAGAAAATCAATTACATAAATAAAAAATAATATTATATACTTTAGTTAAATTATATTTTTTTTTTGTAAAAATTAAGTTAAAAGTTACTTTTAGAAAATTATATAGAATTTTAAAGAAACAATAATTTTGTCATTTTAACATCATTTATATTTTATCCTATCATTATCTGGTTTATTATTTGGTGTGCATCAAACATTAGATAAGATTATGACTATCCTGCTTTATCTTATCCTGTTTTTATCCTATCTCATATCCTATCTTATTCTATCATTTCTTGGCTACCAAACGGCCCCTAAAGTTACATATTTATTACATCTTGTCACACTAATGGAATTATCACTGACTTAAGCATCAGAATGCCTTTGTAGGTGCCTCACCCTTATTACTAGTGTACTTCAACCTCGCCATGAACCCAGTCAGAATCAATCAACTCAGATGACAAGACATTCAGTTCGATCAAGTCAACAATTAATTTAGACTAATCAACAACAAAAATTCGAACTCATAGTCTCATCCATTTTAGACAAAACAGACACAAATCTACTTTAAAGAGGGTATAATAAGATCATTTAGAAAAGGACACATTTAGAAGGATACAATTTATATATGTTGACTCGTGCAATTACATGGGTCATGTTGGTATTTACGTTTGTACTAAAATAGTAGTCAAATATAAATGAAAAGGTCAACAAATTCTGTTTTAAGACAAAATAAATAATGATTTTAATATGTGAAAATGGAAGAAGCAATTATATGCATAATTGGTTACATGCTTCTAAAATATAAATGTTATTAGATGAAGTAACATGAATAAATTCAATATAAAAAAACAAGTCAAGCTCAATTAGATTCAACATGCTATGTCAAAAAAAAGTAAAAATAATTAATTAATGGAAATAACAATATAATGCAGGGTCTCCATATTAGTTTGGACAAGTTGTCGCACATTTGCTATAACTAATTCTTTAGTTTGTTTAATTATTATCATTTATTAACATAGGACATTTAACTATATTATAATTAATACTTTTTAATTTATACTACACAAATATTCTTTAACTTATATGAGAATATAATATTATATATATTTCTCATTAAAATATATTTACTCTAATTTAATATAGGTTAAATAAATTAATCAACATGTCTCTCAACTATTTGAGAATTGTTAATCAAGTCTCCCAAACTAAAAAAATTGTAATTGGGTTCTTAATCTTGTAAAATTTTTGTAATTAGGTTTTTAAGATTTTTATAACTGCCATAAATTGTCATTTTCTGATAGTTTTTAAGCCGTCATAAACTAACTCCAAAAACTTAATTACAAAAATTTATAAGATGATGGACCCAATTTCAATTTTTTTTTATAATTTAGGGACCAAATTAAAATTCTCAAATAAAAAGAATCATCTTTATGCATAGCCAAATAATTTGTAAAAGAAAAAAAACTAATGTAAGTAATAAATAAATATCATAAAAAATTATTTTAAATAAAAAGCTGAACCTGACGTTTTCAATAAAAATTAGATTTCATTTTTAATTATAAGACTTATATGTAACAAGATAATTTGTAAACGTAATTAAACTAATTAAGTTACGTCATAAATCAGTTTATGTCTCGTGTATCAATTTTTTTTATTTGAAATTTATTTCTTAATACAAAACGTATGGAAAAGCGTACGCAGAAAAGAAAACAGAGTGGGTGAAACAGAACGCATAGTGCTGGAAAAAGAAACGAAGCGCGTGAAACATAACGGAGAGCGCGCATTAAGCAAGAGAGATGGTTACTACCAGTACCCTAGTGGGGAGATACTTGTGCTTGTAGGATAATACATTTAGAGAAGGTTTTCATGTTTCTATAATATTTATAATCTTTTTGAGGTAATGAATATTTTGTTGGAATATTTTTGTAAATGTAGGAAGGACGTACTGTTACTTTATTTATGCTGTGCATGTTCCTGTTATCGATCTTGTGCGTATAGAGTTTTTCTAACAAAATGTTTAAAAGAATTGAATTAAATTAAATCTGATTAAGCACCATCAGTATTCAAGTCCAAATCATGCAACTTAGCAAACCAAATTTAACAGGAATACCTTATGTTGAAGGTTTCTAATCTAACAAAATGCATTCCTAATTTCGATTTAGCCAGCCCAATTTTTGAGTCAAATATTGCATGCTTGCAGCCAGAGTAGTATGCAGATCTGCATATGGGCCTTAGTTTCTAATACTGTTATTTAGTTGCGTTCCTTCATTATTACGATATCTCAAGGGAATTCATGCTTTCCCAATAGTTTTGCCTGGGGCAAATTTTATCTCTTGCAAAAAAATATGTACTAATTATTAGCTTATGTTTTACTTATATTATGCCTATAAACTTAAGTGTAGAACAAGTGATTTGAACCCAGCCAAACATAGCAGATCCTATCCAATTTAAATTATAAAAAACATTACTTAGCTCGTTTTCTCTTTAGTTAGCAACCATGAGTCAAAACTAATGAATTATGTTTTAATGAATTATATTTAGTTGGCACTGCCTCTTACTCTCTCATGCTGGAAAGGGACGTAAAGCAATTCAATTATATGGTGTGGATTCACATGGCAATTGAAATTACGTCAAAAATTGTAACTCCTTTCCGAAATACATAGGACGTGGGTGCACTGTAGAATTTTCGGCCTCGCATAACTTGTTCGTTTCCCATTTATTTTCCAACTTTGCAACTATAATAAGACAAAATCACCAACACAATTATTAAAAATCCACACTATCGTTGGACCTTTAATAAAAGTGGTACTGCGACATAAAGCAATTAATATTGGATTGAGACCTTCACCAAACCCCCAACTACTATAAAAACTGACCATTGGTTGTGTTATTCACCAACTGAAAAATGATGAGTAAGATGGTTTCTTTAAGCTCCCTAGTGTTGCTCCTTGCAGCACTGACTCTATCCCCTCAAGGACTTGCTGACTATGCCAAGCCCTCAGTGGAGAAACCATCATTCACAAGCCCTCTATTGAGAAGCCACCAGTTCATAAACCACCATATGGGAAGCCACCTGTGCATGAGTCTCAATATGAGAAGCCACCAATTGAGAAGCCACCACTTGAGAAGCCACCATTTGAAAAACCACCTTTTGAGAAGCCACCATTTGAGAAGCCACCAGTTGAGAAACCACCATTTGAGAAGCCACCATATGGGAAGCCACCTGTGCATGAGTCTCAATATGAGAAGCCACCACTTGAGAAGCCGCCACTTGAGAAACCACCAGCTGAGAAACCACCTTTTGAGAAGCCACCAATTCACAAACCACCATATGGGAAGCCACCTGCACATGAGGCTCAAAATGTGAAACCCCCAGTTCATAAGCCACCGGTTCACAAGCCACCTGTGCATGAAGCTCAATATGAGAAACCACCTGTTCATAAGCCACCAGTTCACAAGCCACCTCACCCAAAGCACCCTCCAACAGATGACACTCGTTTCTGAAGCATCTGTTAAGAGGTGTATTAAGTATATGTTAAATAAGAGGTGTAGCTACTACCCTCGTGATGCTCTAAATGTGGCTTAGTTTACAAATTCTGGTAACCGTTACTCTTTGGCTCCTTCATTTTGTTTATATCGTGGATGTGTGAATGTAAAACGGAAAAAAAAATGGTGCTTTGTACTCCAGATAATGAAGGTCTCTATTTGGTATTTACTAGTTGATGTGTGCACCTAAACTAACATGGAATTTGGTCGCTTCAGCTGAGTGATAACTTCAGTTTCAGCATGAAACGAGGGACATAAATTTAATGGAAATAAATTCAGATGAACACTAACGTAGAAAATACTTTTGAAATCGATTAAAAAAACTTTTTAAATCAGTTTTACGACTGATTTAGTTACAGGTGGTATAGAAAGTATCAACCTCAGATATCACATAGGCAGACAATATATAAACAATAACAATTATAACTTATTATTATGTCATTATAAGCTTTCAAAGACATTAAAATTAGAAATTATTATTATTGTACCTATAAACTTTTTAAATAGACTATCTATTACTAATTTGAAGGAAGAATGTTACCCAACGTTTTGATATCTAAGATATCCTCTTTTGGCAATGGTTTCCTATCAACAAATAACCACAAGAAAAAATCACATAAGATAAAAGCATTAACCAATCAACTATAAAAACCGTAAGTATTGTAGCTTTTGAAAATTATACTAACTTGTCCCATGAATCGGCAATATCAACTAAAATGATGGTGAACATATGCTTCATTACATAATATCCACACTCACAGCCTCCCACTTGTTTGTTAGCCTACCAATGACAATTGTTTTAAATATATGAGTTGTAGAAACTATTATAAATTGTAATTGTCTTAATGAGTTGTAAATTACTTACATAGGGAAAAACCAAGTAAGTTTCCTTTTATTTGATGCGTGCCTACCTGCCAACTTTTGATAGTCGCTCATAACTCTATGATTAAAAAATGGACATGCAAAGTATGTTATGGGTTTCAAAATTATAATACATATCACATAACAAATGTATTACAAATAAAAACTTACGCTTCTACTAGTTGTTTCATTCCTTTGTTGGGCTTATTATGCAACGAACACAACAACACCGTAACATTGTCTCTAGGATAAATAATTAGCAATTGATAGTGTGAACTGCATTGGAAAACAATTAGTGATAGGATTCAAATATTATTAAAAATCAATTAGTGATAAATAATTTGTACTTATGAATGAAAGTACAATACTAAGTAACACCATTTTCTAGAATTATGCATCCAATTGTGAATGTAGGCCACAAGATCTTCATCCTTACTCCCTATATTTTGAACAGGGAAAGGGTCAATGAATTCATGTACATTTTCTCGCCCCTTTGAAAGACAGAGGTGATGCATATACCTAAATATTGAAATGAATGTTAATTATAATAATGAGATATTTATTTAAGAAATTTACAAATAAATTGTACTTACAACAACCATAATTTTAGAACTAATATGTTTAGCATATCTTTGTCCGTATATATTTCCAAAACATCCTTTTGGCACATCCAAAGCTCAACATCACTGGGCCTACCAAGGAAAGAAGGTTCCCAGTCTATTTCCACAGAATCTGTCCCCATAGGTATAGCCACTTGCCACAAGCGTTCGATCAGATCAAGTTGAGGTTTCAATTTTTTTGGTAGAACATCTTTCTTAGACTCTTGAATTTCTTAAAAAAATAAATACAAAACAATGTTATAAAACATAATCAAGTTATTTCAATTTGTAATTAAAGAATAAAATAACTTAAGAATTTGTTTTGAATATACCTTGGCTGATGCAACCTTTATAAGTCGTCTCGGCCATTGAATGAACTATTTAAGGGCCTGTCCCATGGTCTGAACCTCTGCAGTGGGCATAAGGACTCGAGCATATACATCCCAAATCTGTTCAACCACCACCCTTGCCATATCATTCTCAATGATCCTATGGTGTATGGTTGATCCCAAATTATATACTCTCCCATAGGCCACTAAACGAACAAGATCCCCATCAACATACAACTCCCAAAAGGATTAGCAGCAGCACAACTCCCCTTTGTGCTCATACGTACAAGAGTATGAGCTTGTTCTGACTGGACATTTGTATATTGTTGTGAAAGACCCAAAGATGATAGCTTCTCTCTAATCTTCCGTTTCAACTACTCCTTAAGCTCATTTCTAATCTCCTATCTAATGCACTTCATCTCTTCCCTAGTGACCATTCCTATGGTGGTCCCATATCATGAAGGTGGTCAATAGTAATCTTGAATGTCCACACCTCATCCAATAGCACGAACTCAACCAAGGTGATTAGGTCGCCCAATAGCAATAACCAATATATCTTCACGTCTATGAGAAACAAACGTTCCTTGTGAGCTCTGCTCAACCAGAGAATCCTACAACATATAATTCAAAAAATGTGTAAGAAAATATGTAACATGTTACAATTATAATTAGAAATAAAAATTATCGACAATCTTTTTAGCAACTTGACGTGTCTCCTCAAATGTATATCCGCCCGATTGTAGCGTGTGGGCCATCTTCCATTTATCCCAGCATGACGGTGGTGATGGAGGAGCAATATCTCTAATAGAACCAGATGTCAATGTTTCCTCTTAACGTTGCTTCTCCTTGTCCCTCATCATCTTCTGCTCAAGCAACTTATACCTTTCACGGGACAATTTATGGGTAGACATTCTTTGATGCAATCATTTGCCCTTTTTTTCTCTTCTCTTATGATAAATAACACACTATTAAATTCAATAAAAAAATCAAATGTTGATGCACGATTAAAAAAATATGGTTCCAACTACACCTAAAAGGCAGGATCCTCTCAGCTTTTAACAAACTTTGCCCATATCTCCTGGTCTAAAAATGCATACTTCTCATAAGGAAAAATGTCTTTATATATATATATATATATATATATATATATATATATATATATATGCTCAACCGCAACTATAAGCAATTTCGTCTTCAAGATGGCGTTATGTGGAACATCATAGGTGAGCTACAAAATAAAATTGAATAATTAGTGTACGATAATAATATGGCTAAATACAATATAAATAGTTGAGAAAGTAAAAGTGAAATACTGCGATAGTTTGCCAAATTTGATTCTTCATGCTCTCCTCTACATGATCTCAATCCTCATAAAGAATAAAAACCTCGCTTCGAGCAAGGATGTCCACAAAACTAATGAATTTTGTTGCATTTCCCCCCTCAAGTGCCCCATTTATCATGTCAAATTGAATAGGTATAAGATGGTCACCAACTCGACTGAGAGTCAATTCTTTCAACCTTGTACCTTGTCTACCCTTTTTTTGTAGACTTAAAAGGTGGGTTACTAAAAGGATCAGTTATGTGCCTGTTTAGAAAAAAAAAAAATAACATATGTCAATACCAAAATTCACAAAACTTGTAATTTCTAAATATAAACATAATGATAACAAAAATAAATAATAAAATAAAAACATAACGAAAACAAGAATAAACAATAAGATAAACATAAGTTACTAACGTTGTCAAGTACAAATGTTCTCCCATATCCCTTCATGATGATCATCGTGTGTGACATGTACATCATCCACTTCATTTTTGTCAATAAAGGTAGGCATCTGTGTTGAGAAAGAAGAAATCTCAACAAGATCGACATTTGAATCTTGTTTTTCATCACTACCATGCATACTTCTTCCTTAGAGAACCATTGACCACCTTTTGTTAAAAGGATCACTGACATAACAAACTTGTTTTGCTTGGTATTCCATAATGAAAGGCTCATCCTTGTAACTTATCTTGCTAAGATCTACCAATATAAACCATAATTTATCGATTTGCACATTGGCATTACTGTCAACTCACTTACATTTAAAAAAAAAACCCTAAATTTAGTGTAATCTGTAACACCTGTGTTTTTCTTAATGTGTGATTTAATGATTTAATAACTGAAAATAGAAGTTAAAATATGATCTCAATAATTAAGACAAATTAAATAAGTTGTTATTATGTGATTGTTGTTTTATGTTGTTTTGCCTTGGAGCTCTGGTCTGAATTTTGGAACTTGAGGAAAATGTTGTTTAAGCCAAATGAAGTTGTTGATGGTATCCATCTAGATTGTTGAGTGAACAGTGATGTCGAGACAGTTTGGGTCTTAGGGAGTGGATAGAAGGACCTTGGGCCTTAGTGAGCCCAAAGCCCCTTTAAAGTCCCGAAGGACTTTAAGATACCCAAACCCCTCTTTCCTTTCATTCTTGCTGGGCCACCCATAAACCACCTTCCCCAATGTCTTAAACTTTCAATCACTCTTAAATCCTCCAAGAGGAAAACTAGATTCTTAGACTTGTCCCATTCCCTTGTAGTGAAAAACACTTGCTCTTCTGGAAGATTTGGCTCAAGGGTTCACCTCTTCACATTCTCCCCTTCCACAAATCTGAATTTCGGAAGCTCCAAAAGGTAAAGGAAGCTTACACTTGTTAAATTCTAATGTATAAATGTGGTTGTGTGTGAATATTGCCTTGGTTTGTGCTGAAAAACGAAATTGAATGAGTTTGTTGGATTTTGTTGAAAATGGGTTTGTTGATGAATGTGACGATTTGTTGTTGAAATATTGTAATGGTTGTGAACCCTATTGAATATGATGTTGTGACATGTTGGACGATGTTGTTTGATCTCTGTGGGACTAATTTAGAGTATGGATAGGAGTAAAGTTTGAATTTTTGGGTTTTTCAACGAGGGTATTTGGTTATGTTACTTAGTAGTCGCTGAGCAAGAAAGCCTTTGGGAGTAAAGTGAGGTTTTCGGGTTGAATTTCACTGAGTGACCTTTGATGTTGCTGAGCGTGTGTTCTTAAGATATTATTGGGCTTGAGGAAAGGAAGAAATTCGCTGAGCCAACGTTCATGGAAATTTGGGAAATTTTCAAAAAGTAATTCATTGAGCGAGTATGAGACTTGTTGAATGAGTATGGGCATTTTAGTATGCCTGAGAATGGTTCACTGGGTGAAGACTAGACTCGCACAGCGATTTCGTATCCTGAAGAGTTAGTGCTCTCTATGGTAAGCCTTCCGCTGAGTGAGTAATGTTTTCGCTCGACGAGAGGTGTGTTTTAAGAAAAAAAATTGGTCACTCTCTAGAGTGGTCGGTCGCTGAGCGAATTGTGGTTAAGAGAAATTTGTGAAAGTCCCTAAAATGAACTCGTTGAGCGATCTCGGTTGTTGTTGAACGTGAGACTTTGGAGACAAAAAGGGGTGCTCTCTAGAATGGGTATTCGCTTAGCGAGACTTATGGTCGCTAAGCGAAAACCTTTGTAGGGGAAAGTAGGCCCTCTGTAAAGGAGACCTTCGCTGAGCAAACATATGGATCGTTGAGCGAGTTGGGTAGTCAATTATTATCTCAGTTAAAGATTTAACTATGTTGAAAGTAGTTTGAGGAGGACTCTCAGTATGAATCTATTGTGAGAATTATTGAGTGTAGGGGAAATGTGGAAGGTTGCTTGGATAGGACCTCCACTTATTGTATATGATGTTGTTTTGAGATTCTCCATGAGGTATGGGCTGTTTGGATAGGGCCTTACCTGTTTACCATGTATGGTATTGAATTAAGCTTGCATGGGGTTGATAGTGGTTGTCTGGCCATGTGTGGTGCTAAATTGAGCCCACATGGTGTTGTTGTTAAAATTTATTAACTTGTTGATGTTAAGGTGATTGTTGTGGTGTTGTACATGCATTTATGTATATGTTGGAGGCTGAGGTTGCTGATGATGGACCTCACGTCGTGGTGCGAACAGGTATGTAAGTTGGTTGGCTAACTAGAGTAGACGGCTTAGAGAAGGCATTTAACCTAATGCTGGATGAGACATGGGGTCACTGTCATAGGTCTTCGAGAATAAGTAAATGGGCAATTCTGCAGAAGACCAAGGTAATGCAAACTTTGAGTTGCGGTGAGCCACTACCCACATACACTGTTCCTAACATATCACATAATCTTATCCGTAGAATAGAATTTGGCAATCTCTAAATGGTGAAAGACACATGACGAGGTGCTGTTGACGCCATGTTAGGGGATGAGACCTGGCTGATAGCTCAAATTGTTGTAAATCTCTCAAGAGTCATGTCCTCATGCATTGACATGGTTGGTAGAATCGTTGCATCATGTGGTCTAACATTGTGGAATCCATACCGTAGGATTATATATTTGTATACATGTGAGTGATGATGTGAGTTGTTGATGGTTCCTTTGATGATATGCTATGTTATTTTAAGCAAGCTTACCCTTGCTTTGTTGTTTTGTTTTGGTTGTTGTTGTTACCGTCGTTTCTTTCTATTTGACTGTGATGATCATGTCTTTGGGTGTGGGAGCAGACAGTGAGGTCCCAGTGGATCCGGCTACCCAAAGTTAAAGATGAAGCTACTAGTAGGAGGTAATATGACGCGATGAGTCACATTCACTCTTTTGATGCTTTTGTGATAACTGTTTCATCTTTTGTTAGGATGTATAGTGTGACTAGCAGTGTGTTTTGTACCCTTCTCCCCTTTTATTGATGTATATTTTGGTCTTGATTTCGTCCCTCCTGTTTGTTTATTCTTTGTGAGTTGTAAAGATTGTGTGGTGGTATTGGCTGAGATAGATGGGTCTCATTTGATGTTTATAGATACATGCATATATAAACATGCTTACATGTGATGGTAGGGCTCAGTGGTATGAAGTTTGTCGGATTCCCCTTCGAAGTTGAAAAAAAAACTCAATATACAAGGCTTTTATCTAAATAAACCATTTTCTTAAAGGATAAAAAAAGTAGTGTTGTGTCATAGCGACTGTGGGTCATAATCAACCTCCCATATATCTTCAATTACTCCAAAGTAACACATGGATGCCATTTCAGGATTTTTATCTTTTGAATTAAAAAAGTGCATAGACTCAGCCACAACCATAACTCCATTGTTTTGCATGGTACTCTTATCATCCACTGACTTTGTATAGAAAGAAAACTTGTTGATATCATATCCAGTCCAACATATGACATCAAAGTTAGGCCCCATGTGCTAACCATTTTAATGTCTCAAAAGCATTATCATCATTCACAATTTGTTCTTTAAACTAGTTTAAGAATGTTTTGTTTTGCTCATTCAATTGCCATTTCTTGAGCATTCGAGGGTTCTTTTCTTTACAATATTTTTGTGAGTAGAAAAGTAAGGTTGAAGTTCATCAGTGTCATTCAATATGTACAAGTGTGCTTTCAACACTTCCTCCTGATGCATTGGTTTAACATTTACACCTCGAATACCTTTACCTAAACATGTTCTCTCGTGACGAGATTTAGGAAGCCCTACAAGTTTTGCATCTGAAAAGTATTCTATACAAAACTCAATGGCTTCTTTTGCAATGTATCTCTCAACAATAGATGCTTCTGGACGGTATGAATTCTTCACGTACCCTTTCAAGATCTTTATGTATCATTCAACAGGTGCATCCACCTTAAATATATGGGACCACACATTTTAATCTCCCTCACTAGATGCACTATTAAGTGAACCATAATGTCAAAAAATTAAAGAGGAAAATACATCTATAACTGGCACAATATAATAGCAGTTTCATTTTCCAACTCATCCAATTTAAGAAGGTCAATGACTTTGCTACATATAGCATTGAAGAATTGACACAGTCGCATTATGACATGTCTAACATTTTTAGGCAATATGTGTAACGTCGTGTTTTCTTAATGTCTGATTTAGTGGTTTAATAACCTAAAAGTGGAAATTTAATATGTGATCTTGGTGATTAAAATGAATAAATAAGTTGTTGTATAGGTGTTGTTTTATGTTGGTTGTCTTGGAATTTCTGTATGAATTTAGGGAATTGCTGGAAAATGTTCTTGAACCAATTGTGGGCCACCCTTGCTTTTTCTCTCAGCAACCAATTGTTGTTTATATGGGTTGCTGAGAGAAAAAGCAAGGGTGGGCCAATTGTGAGTATTGGGGAGTGAGTAGACGAACCATGGGTTTTAGTGGGCTTAAAGCTTTATGAGGCCCAGGGAAGGTTTAGGACACTAAAACCCTTTTTCTTTCTCACTCTATCATGCACTCATCTCTCACTCTCTCATTTCTTTTTTCTCATTCTCTCAATCCCTCTCAAAACCACCAAGAGTATAGCAAGATTCTAAGCTTCGATTTCGTTTCCTTGTGTTGAAAATGGCAGATTTCTTAAAGGATTGGCTCAAGAGCTTGTGTTCTCCACATTCCCCTCTTCCCCAAATTTGGATTTAGAAGCTCCAAGAGGTAAAGGAAGCTTACATTCGTTGAATACTTGTTGTATGAATGTAGTAGTATGCATATGTTGTTGTAGATTAGACTGAAACGTATGATTTGGCTGAGTTTCAGTTGAAATATGTTGAAAATAGGTTTCTTGATGTCGTGGTTAATTCTCATTGAGATGTTGTATGGATTGCTATATCTATTGAATATGTTGTTGAGGATTGTTGTGTGTTGTTGTTCGACCCTTGTGGGGTTGATTTAGGATAAAAGTTAGTAAAAAGTTTGGATTTTTGGGAGTTTTCGAAGAGAGTTCTGTTTCTGTCATCTGATAGTTGCTAAGCGACTAAGGGTCTCGCTTAGCGAGAATGCCCCTAAGACTAAAGTGAGGCTGTCAAATTGGTGATTCACTGAGCGACCCATCCAATTGCTAAGTGAATGTTCTTGAGTGGTAGAAATGGTTAAAGAGTAAAGGGAATTCACTAAACGAAATCTAGTTTGCTAGGCGAGTGTTCATAGAAATTTGGAATTTTTTCCAAAAGAATATTCGTTGAGCGAGTATGTGGCTTGTTGAATAAGGGTGGGCATTCTAGAATGCCTAGGAGTTATTCCCTGAGCGGTTACTAAGCTCGCTGAGCAAATTAGGGGCCCTGGAGAGTGGTGCTCTCTGTTGTAAGTGGGTCGCTAAGCGAACGTTGTGTTCGTTGAGCAAGGAGCATGTACAGTTTATGACTGCTCTCTAGAGTGGCTATTCACTGATCGAGTAGGTGACTCATTGAGCGAAATGTTGTCGATGAAGATTTGGAGGGAGTCCCTGGAACAAATTCGCTGAGCAGCCTCAGTTGTCGCTGAACGAGTGACTCTGATTCACTGAGCAAAACTCATGGTCGTTGAACAAGAAGACTTTGTCGGGGAAAGTTGGTCTTCTGTAAGGAAGGTCTTCAGTGAGCGAACATGTGGGTCGCTGAGCGAATGTAGTGTTCTGTAGTTGATCAAATTTTGAAGGTGTAGTTATGTGAAACATGGTTGAGAAAGACTCCCAGTGCAAGTCTAATGTGAGAATTGTTGAGAATGTAGGAGGAGTGGCAGGTTGCTTGGGTAGGACCTCTACTTGTTGAAAATGTTGTTGCTTGGGTTTTACTCACAGGATGTGGGCTGCTTGGATAGGGCCCTGGAGTGGCAGATTACTTGGATAAGACCTCCACCTGTTGAGGGTAAAGTTGTTATGTGAGATTCCTCACGAGGTATGGGTTGCTTGGATAGGGCCTTACCTATTGATCACGCTTAAGGCTAGATTGGGCCTGCATGGTGTTAGTAGTAGTTGTTGGACCACATCTGGTGTCGATCGAGGCCGTGGTGTTATGTCGCTGTTGTGTAGTCATATAAATGTTGACTTGTTGATGTTGTGTCGGGATACATGCGTTCATGCATTATGTGGCGGCTGAGATAGCTAATAATGGACCTCATGCCGTGGTGCGAGTAGGCACGTAAATTAGTTGGCTAATTGGAGCAGTCAACTCAGACAGGGCCTCCAACCTAGTGTTTCGGTAAGATGTGGGGTTGTAAAGATGGGCCTTCGGGTATGAATGGATGGGCAATTCCACAGGGGGCCAAGGTAGTGCAAACCTTGAGTCGCGGGGAGCCACCACCCACATACACTTTTCCTGACAAACCACTAAGCTTATCTTATCCGTAGATCAGAGTTTGGCAATCCCTGAATGAGTGCTGGATCTTCATGGTAGGAGATAAGACCTGGCTGATCGCTCGAATTACTGTGAATTTCTCGAGAGTCGTGTCATTATGCATTGGCATAGTTATGGTGGATTTACTATGATATGGGGTCCTAAATTGAGGACTCTTTGCCATATGAATGTATGATATATAAGTATGAGTGTGAATGTTGAGAATTGTTGATGGTTTCAGTAATCCTATGTTATGTCATTGTTTTAGTAAGCTTACCCTTGCCTTGTTTTGTTGTTGGTTGTCTTGTTGCTACTATTATGGTGCTGGTGTGACTGTGATGATCATGTCTTATGGTGTGGGAGTAGATGGCGATGCTTCAGTGGACCCGACTTCTTAGAGCTGAAGTTGGAGCTCCGTGTTGGAGATGGTGTGGCTTGAGGAGTCACACGTTTGTTTTGTTTTGAGTTATATATTTCTGTTGTATTCTTTTGATGGGGTCGTATAGTGTGACCAGCCATAAGGAGTGTGTTTTATACTCCTCTCCCCGTTGATGTATATTTATTTTGTTATATGGCTTCGAGGTTATCCCCTTGTTCTTTTGATTCTTCGAAAGTTGTAAAGACAAGCATATATGGCACAAAAGAGTTGGATAGTTCTCTCAAGTTGCATGTATTTCATTTATGTGTATGTGTTGATTATATTTATGCTTATATGAGACAGTAAAGTATAGTATATGTTGTTGAGTAGCGACAGTCAGGTTGTTACAATATGTCACAAATTGCCACTGGTAGGAGTTGTTGCATCAAGACGTGGCAATCATAAGACTTTAACCCTACTAATTTGAGATCTTTTATTGATACAAGGATCTTGATATTTGAAGAGTATCCTTGTGTCATTTTCACACCTTGTAGACACTTACAAAAACTTGTTTTCTCTTCCTTAACAAGGTATGGCATGTTGGGGGAAAATATATCTACTTACCCACTGACTGCAGACCTAACTAGAGGTATATACCCATCTCAACCAGATCTGGACGAGCATTCAAGCCATCCTTTGTCTTGCCTTTAATGTTCAAAAGCGTGCCAATTACATTACCACATGCATTTTTTCTCAACATGCATGACATCTAGATAATGCCTGATGTCTAAATTGCACCAATATGGAAGATCAAAGAATATCAACATCTTCTTCTTCCACATGTTTTTCTCAGTAGCTTTCTTTTGACTCTTTCCAAATTCAGCATTGATGTCCTTCACCAATTTATAAACCTACTCACCAGTTAAGGCAAGTGGCACAATACCACCCTTCTAACATCCATTAAAAGTTTCAGTTGTATGTAACATGTGTCTTCTTTACAGATAGGGCAAGCGTTATGCCCCTTAACACTATACCCGTTCAAGTTTCCATATGCTCGAAAGTCATTGATGGTAGAGAATAACATTGCACGCAACATGAAATTTTTATGACGATACCCGTCATACACATTAATGTATCACCTTGTTTTCCTAATGCATGATTAAGTGTTTTAATAATTAAAAAGTGGAAATTAGATATGTAATTTAGGTAATTAAAAGAAATAAATGAATTGTTGCTCTGTATGATTTGTAGAGTGTAATGATGGCATGTAGTAAGTAATGATGTTTTGGTGTCGATTGTTTGAAATACCGGTTTGAATGTAGGGAACTTGAGCATATGTGGATGTGTTGAAAGTATGAATTCGGGCTTTTGAGGGAAAACGGTTGGATTAGACCAGTTATGAGACGTGAGGAGTGATTTGGTGAGGTTTGGGTCTTAGTTGGCCAAAAGTATGTGTGAAAGCTCCAAGGAGTTCAAGTATATAAAGGAAGAAGAGGGAGGTTTCCCTTATTCTCTCATTTCCTTTCTCTCTCTTCACTTTCTCTCTCATCCTTTCTCTCTTTTCTCTTCATCTCTCCCAATCTCTCTATATCTCTTTAGTGATCATGGGCTTAGCAAGATACCAAGCCTAGATTTTGTGTTCTTGAGTTGCGGATGACAAATTTCTTGGAAGATTTTGGCTCAGGACACCAAACTCTCAAGGAACCCAAATTCAAATTTGGAAGCTTTTGAGATAAAGGAAGCTTGCTATTGCTTGATTCCATGTTTGTGGTCATTGATCTGTTGATTCCTTGCCTTGAAATTGGCTGATTTTGGTGATTGCTTGTGTGGATGTGGGTTTTGGGAAAAATGGGTTTTGAAAAGGGTTTTTGGAAAATTTTGATGATGGGTGGATAAAGTCGTTATATAATTGTTAGAAATGTACTAAAAGTGTCTAGAATTGTTTTGTGATGCTTGTGATGGATTGATTTGGTCAAAAACGACATGGATCATTTTTCTGCGAACTGCAAAAGTTGTGGTTTGGCGCTGGGTGACAGTTGATAGAATGCTGTTAATTAGCGACGGAAATTTAGTTAGCGACGGAAATTTTGCCTATAGCGACGGATTCTGTCACCAGGCAACAAAAAGTGACGCTAGGCAACATTTTCATTGATTTTTGCTGATGCTCTGGGGGATGTTGGCGCCGGGCGACAAGTCTGTGGCACTGGGCGACAAAACCCCTGATTCTCCCCTATTTTTGAGATGCTTGGTGTCAATTTTGTGGTGCTATGCATGGATCATTAAAGTTGAAATTTTAAGAAACATAAAGTTGGGGTTGAATGCTATTGGTTTAATGTTTGGTGTAATAATTGGGAGCTTTGGAAAAATGTTTAAACTCCACAAGAAAGACAAATTCATATTGTATGTTGAGGATATTTGTGTTATTATATAGGGAATGGTCATGAGTGATGTTGTTGATGGCTAATGAGGTTGATTGTTTCAACCATTTTTAGAGTGTTGGATATGTTGTTGTAGTGGAAGGTTGCTTATATAGGACCTTCACATGTTGTTGTTATAATTCTAAACTTGGTTCTTGTTTTTCTTTATTATTGATGTGGATTTGTTTGATAAATTGTTGGAAAGAGGTAGTCGGGGTGGAAGGTTGCCTAAGTAGGAACCTCCACTAGTTGTAGAATGAGGTGATAATGAGATATCTTACTTGTTAACCATATAAGAGGCTAAATTGGGCCTACATGGGTTGATGTGGATTGTTGGACCACAAGTGGTGCTAAGTAGGCCACGTGGTGATATGTTGATATATATATATATATGATGTGTTGATTGTTGTCGTTGAGTGGATGGTTGTGATGATGTATTGATATATATGTACATATGGATAATTATGAATGGTCGTGTTTGAGTTCTTGTGGTGACTCATGTATTGACATGCATATGTGGTTGGCTGAGGTTGTATGGGCCTCATGCTGTATACGGGAAGGCATGAAAGTTAGGAGTGAACGGAGCTGCAGCTCAGTCAGGCCTCCAACCTAGTGTCTAGATAAGAGATGGGGTCTAAAAGATGGGCCTAGGGAATAAGTGGATGGGTAATCCCGCAGTGGGGCCAAGGCAGTGCAGGCCTTGTGTTGCAATATACCACCACCCACATACACTTATCTTGACAACCATAAGCTTATCCAACTGATCAGAGTTTAGCAATCCCTGAATGGTGCTTGGAAGGCCATGGTAAGGGATAAGACCTGGCTAATCGCTCGATATGTAGAAATCTCTCAAGAGTAGTGTCTTCATGCATTAGTATGGTGATTGATATCATTAAGGAAGAATGTGACTATATATTATGAAATTTTATTTGAATTTATATATATGAATGAAGTTTCGTCTGTAACTAATGATGTTGGTGGTAGTAATGGTAGTGTTGTCATTGTTGTTATGATTACTTGATAATTGTGGTTGTTTATTGTCGTGGTTGGTATTATGGTTGGAGATTGTGGTAGAGGTGTGAATGATGCCATGTTGTTGATGTTGTTTCTATTTTCTATTTGATTATTGATATGGAATGAGTGGATTTTTCTATTACTTTACTTTTAAAATATACTTTTTATTATTTCAAGTAAGCTTACCCTTGTATTGTTTGCACATGTGGTTCGTGCCTGTGATGATCATGTCTTTGGTGTGGGAGTAGATTGTTGAGTTTTTGGCAAGTTTAGCTTTTCTTAATTGATGATGAAGCTTCGCTTCAGCCAATGGGGAGATGGAACAAGTATGGAGGGTTACTTTTTGTTCCTTTAGAGGAATTGATATTCCTTTTGTTCTTTATTTCTATTAAAAGAATGTATAGAGTGACCAGTTATAAAGAGAGTGTTTTGTACCCTATAGTTATTGATATAAAAATGTTTAATAATGTTGGTATATGTATTTTCTTTTGATTTCTTGATGTATTCATTGATGTAATTAGTTTGGTTGGAATGAATAGTTTTCTCTATTATTATCTCTAAAGATGAATAAGGTGAAAAACAAAGACATATTTTTATAATAATTAATCTAATATCATTATTAAGAGAAGCCTTCCAAAAGATAAAGTAGAAATGTTGTTATGTGGCGACAGTGGGTCGTTACAATTAACATCTTCATCCCACAACATTCTTAGATTTTCAATCAAGGGACATCAGTAACTTCTATGTCATTTCTTGGCTATCTTGGGTCTACAATCATCATAGATAACATTATATATTTCTGCTTCATGCAAAATCAAGGAGACAAATTGTAAATAACTAGGAGAACAAGCCATGAACTGTGCTTACTGGATAAGTTACCATAAGGATTCATTCCATCCGTAGCAAGTCCAAGCTTAAGGTTTCAAATTATCAATTTTCTTCTATTGCATAGAATTGGTAGGATGGTGAAGTTGTCCATCACATTTTCTCCCATCTACATGCCACGTAAAGTTCTTCATGTCGTTTGCATTAGCAAATAATCACTTAAACCTTAGAATTGTTGGAAGATATCATAACACCTTCGTAGGGGGACCCTCCTTTGTGCTCTCATCACTATTACAATCATCATCCTTCACTTTGTACCATGATACCCCATACCTGGGACTCTTATGTAATTTTTCAAACTCTTCTCTATACAATATGTAGTCATCAAGGCATACATGTATAATACACCTCTATAATACGCCTCGGCAATGTGTTACCTTCTGAAAGCATTTTGTTCAATAACTCAAGCAATCGTTGAAAACTTTATCACTCCACCCATTTCTTGTTTTGACATTCACCAATCTTAATACTGCTGACAAATGTGTGAATTTAGTACACCTTAGATATAAAAGCTTATCCGCATCACTACACAAAGTGTCGTATACATGTGCTCGCTAAAAAGACTCTAGTCCAGTATCACGGGTCATATCCTCTAGTCGATCATCCATAGGTACATCAACTTGCTCTATTTAGGACACACCCAACATGTCTAACAATTCACCATGTCATGTCCATGTTGTATAACTCTTGCAAAACCCATCACAAAGAATATGCTCCCATATTTGCTCAACTTGTAATTGTCTCTCATTTAAACAATTAACACAAAGACAATAGAAGAACCCACTACTATCAAGAAGATTTCTTTCAACAAATTCAATAAACTCTTCCACTCCATTCTCATACTCATCAGTTATGTGTCTAGAATTAATTTAGCTACGATCCATAACTTCCTTCTGTGATCCACAAAACATATCTTCCTGCATGTAAGTCTCACTTTTTTATACAAGATGTGGCCCTATCCCATTCAGAAAGACATTTTTTAAACTTGATTAATATGTAGAGATTTAGTCTCATATCTTAAATTTGAGAAAATTTCAGCAACATTTCACATTAGTCTCCAAGTACATGAAATGAAAGTGGTGACATCAAATTCACCACAATCAAGTATGCACCCAGAGACATAACATGAAATGCACTAAACCAAAATTTTATCAAATTTAAAGTGAGATTTAACTGTTACATATTAATCAAGTATAAAAAATAAATCTTTCCAAACTATCCAACCAGACAATTCAAGATTCAATAGAATAATTAGTACTTTAATCATTGTATTGAATCTCAAACAGAAAATTAAGGTTAACTCGTAATGCATAAATTGACTGAAAACAACACACACACAAGCTAATGCATACAATTCCTACAGAAATTTTGGCAGGGTTTCCTTTGTATTATGGTACTTTCCTAGATACCTGTTTACAGGTATTTATTCACAATACCAAAGGTTAACCAATCAGACAATCCAATCCACTATCTATTTCAATTTTCATTCAGTCAGCACATTGACATCAACATTTTTCTAAACAATCCAAATCATTCATTGAGCACATTAACATAAACAATTCAGTGAGCACAATCCAATCCACAACCTGTTTAGCAACCATAAATAGATAAATACCAAAACCCATTTCTTAGAAATTCAAGCACACTAACACTCAATGAACACACAAATACATATTCACAAACAATACTAAAAATGAGCAAAGTAAAACACACCTTAATATGATCCTATTCTAGCTTTATAACAACCATAACACCCAATTCACAAAACACGATTAAAGGACAACCTGCCCACAAAAAAGAGTCAGCTAGATTACCATAGTAAAAGTAGTTAATTGACATTGTCACTATCTCTACCTAGACACTCACACTCAAGGGTTCGCAATTCTCATAAAAATTCGGCAATTTTTTTTTTTTTGGCACTTTCCATCATACCTAACCAAGGGTATATTCAACAACAGACAGAGGTACGATCTATCAATCAACATTCAACATTATTTTATTATTACTCAAACTTAATTTATATCATATAGGCTCTCATGGCCTACTCATAAGTATTCCTCAACTCATAATTTATCATTATATTCTTACACAATTTCACATTATCTCAACAATGTATCCATGTCATATTTATCCAAACAATTAAGATAAAGTGAAACAAATCAATTAATACTTTCACTATGATATTGATATCAATCAATGATATTATACTCATACATTGTTCTTTTAGAGACAACACTTAAATCTAAGTTCCAAAGTACAATTTAGTTGGCAAGAGACTTAACAATTTCAATTCACTCTACCTAATACCTAACATTAGTTATGAGATAATGAAATATGACCTTAATTCATACTATGCATAGATAATTCAAACAAGGCTCAAATATATTTTTAATCCCTATTTATATGAACTTAATTCTTACTCCTTATAAAAATAGGACAACTTGCCCAAACTATTAGTAATTGTTTTGGGCTCTAATTCAAAACCTCAAGAGTTAAGACACAACAAAAATTGACATTGGCCAAACCAAAGGCAATGTACAATTGTCATTAGAATTTTATTTAATTAAAATAGCCTTACAAAAATGGAGGCATCACTCTTAACAAAAATGTACAAACTTCCCACCAGTTATCTCTAATTCGCATAGACTTTAACACACTCCAAAGTCAAAAGTCCTAAATGACAAGCAAAACACATGGAAAACGAGCTTAGGTCGCAAATGGAGAACTCATGGGTACCTTAGGTCGTGAATGGAGAACTCACAACAATGGCGGCCTCTACGAGCTTCCAACAATGGCAGTCAACCAGCTTCTACGAGTTTCAAGCTACAATGCAATGCAAACGAGCTGCAAGCTTCAAGCTTGGAGCTTCCATGAGCAAGATGGAGAAAATGGCGCAAGGTTGGAACTTCGAGCTAGCAATGCAAATGGAAATAGGAGTTGTGATGAGTGAAAATGGCACAAAGGAAGAGCTTTTGAGAGGAAAGAGAGGTTTGGAGCTTTTAAGAAAACGTAAATGGTGTTCATAGAAACATAAGACAAAATAAGGAGGATATTTTAAATCGGTTCTGTTTGAACCGATTTAAAAACAGCTTTTTAAATTAGTTCAAACAAGAACCAAGTTAAAAATCTTATTTTTAAATCGATTCAAAGACAACTGATTTAAAAACATCATTTAAAATTTTCAATTTAATTCCCATGTCAAGTTTTTAGTTCGGTTCAACCCAAACCGAGTTAAAAAAAAATTATAAATTTTTCGAAAATGTCATTGTTGGCATGCTTTTAAATTAGTTTTTGTGCAACCAAGTTAAAAAATTTCATTAAAATTGTAAAACTGTCACTGCATCTTGGTTTTAATTTGATGTGGAAGTATATTATATCGACATTAAGTTTTTAATTTTAAATCAATTACGCAACTTCCCTTCTTTTGTGTTATCATAATATTGGTATGAAGTATTCACTGACTTTATCAATAACTAATCTCTATCAGAGAACCAAGTTGACCCACTTTTAGTGGGTCTCCCCTTTTTCTATGGAGTTGGCTAACTTACCCTAAATAAAAATAAGGTTAAACAACACTATAAAAGATTATTGGTGTAATTTTTTATGTTATACCGACTATCTTTAAGTACATAAAAAATGTATCAATCATTTTTACAAGATTATTTAACCCCATTTTACTTAGAACAAGTTAAACAACCTTTTTCCTATTCTCAATACTCAAAATTGAGACATTACTTAAGCGATTTGACCTCAATTCCATCCAGACTATCACATTAGTAATATTTTTCCCTTTCACTTGCTTTATTAGATTAACTTATTTTAATTAGATAATTTTTATAACTTAAAAGATTCAATAAAAAAAATTTTTATAATTATTTGTGATTTTAAAATTCATGATGTCTTCAAAATAAATTCATGACAAGTGATTAACGACAATAACTTATTTATAAAAGTCAATCACCTTTCTTCTTGTAAATTAGAATCAATTTTGTATATAATTCGTGTCATTGGCATGTAAATATGTCTTTATCATTTGACCTATATGTGCTTGACTATAGATTATTGCAATTCAAACTATCTACGCCTATTTTGCCATTAGACAGCACCTAAAAAAGGCTCTCTATTTAGACGTATATTTAAAGAGAGCACTTTTCAAAAAGCGCTTATATTGACGTGCAAATAGAAAACACTTATTTGGAAAGCGCTATCAACGCACAAATAGATAGCTCTTATTTAGAAAAGTGTTGTATATTGACCCAAAGATGTAGAACACTTGTTTAAGGAAGCGTTGTCTGTGTGCTACAACTTAGAGAGCACATCCTACAAAAGCGCTCTCTATGTTTTAATTATTATTTTTTTAGTAGTTTAGTTTATTCTCTTCTGTTTTTTCAAGTATGTTTAACACTTGTTAACAATCCACATAAACAATCCACTAAAGCAATCAATATCAAGCACCAAACGTGATTCTATCATTTATGTACAATACTTTACACTTATTACAATAAGACAGTAGGTAGCAAAATAAAAAAGGCAAAATATGGACCTAGCATATTACATACTGAAGCATTAGTTTGCTGCCATTAACTCACTAGTTAAAATTCTATAAAAGCTATTTACATATATGAACCCAAACAACATTTCTATAAATCATCTAGCTCCTGCTCTTGGATTCCAAGCCCTTTGTTCTATGAATAAAAACAAAAGAACATTAATATAGTGAAAAATCTCAAACATGAAACCATGCATCTATAAATAAGAAGGTCTTGAAGATAGGAAAAAGATAGCAAAAAGTATGAAATAAAAAATAAAGGTACATTCAGCATGCAAATCTTCATATCTCTACTTCACAATAAAGTTTTACCAAACAAAATGGAAAAAAAATAATCTTACATCATACAAAATAAAATTAAAATTATCATTTTTTCAGACTTGCAAATCTGCATATTAAGTCAACCCAAAGTAGTTGAAGGTTAAAGGCACCCTTTACGTTATTTTTCATACTAAAAGTTAGTTTATTTTGTTTAAATGTCTCTTTTTGGCCTTCATACTAAAACTTAATTTATTTTTCTCAACTAATTGTTTTAATTATTATTATTCTTGATCTTTGTTTCTTTTATTTAAATATCCCTTTTTGGCTTATAATAAAAAGGACTTAGGCAAAGTTATATATATATATAAAAGCTTCTAATGCAATATTTGTTTAATAGATAAAACATGCTAGATCAAACTTGTTTCATAGTGTATTATAATCATGCATAATCCACAATTATATATTCTCTCTTGTATTACATTACTCTAATTCAAGAATCAGATACAACTTAAGAGTATTAGTGGCAAGTCATAGCTGAAACATTTCAGGTTAAGAGTGTTAGTGCCCACAGGAATGAGCAACTTTGTAGACTACTACATGATTACGAAATGTTTAACTTAGAGCAACTATCACGCTATATAAGCAACTATATAAAGAGAATGGGTAGCACAGAGCAAAGAAAACTGACGGATAAAAAAACAACAATATCACATTATATAAAGTGCAGAGAGTCAAATGGTGAAAAAGTAGGTAGGATGAATGAAAACAACATAATCAAAACTCAAATGGCATGTCAAATGAACTATGCAAAGAGTCATCATCAAACAAATCAACCAGAGCTTGATTTTAGATAAATGAAAAAGAACAAGACCAAAAATAGAGATCCAGTAACATTACATACCCCTAGAAATTGATAGCCAGCTAGAAGTTTCCCCATATTTGGATTGCGAGTGACCCTTGTCTTTAGGCTTCAAAGCAAAAAAGACAAAAAAAAATGTTATATCACTTAATAATCATATCCCTAATATTTAGTTAACACACCAACTTGCATGCTCCTTTTCAAGACTATATCGCTTCAGTAACCCTTTCTAGCATAACAATCTACTATACAGCTAAACAACCCAAAAATGGCTACCAAGAATTTGATTTCACGAACCTGTTATCAACTATAAAATTGTAACCACTAACTAGAACTATGCACCCATTATAATATTGCCTAATCACAAGAAACAAAACTTTTAAAATAAGAGAGAGAAGATTTCAAGGTACCAGTCTCAGCTTCTTGGGGCGTTACAACGCATTTGCAAATGCCCATGCTCTTCACAGTCAATGAAACATGTCCACTGCAGCAACCAAAGGATTTAAGTGTAACTCAATCAAAAGATTTAGCTTCTTTTCTGATTATTTGGTTTTCAAAATAGGCACAACTTAGTTTCAAATTAGTGTGTGTGTATATATATATATATATATAATCCGACCGAGCTCACTGTTTACATGGGTATGGAGCTTTGTTTGCACTTTCCTTTACCTTGTATATTCATTTGTGTCTGAAAGAATGTGCTGCAAATTTTTAGAAGAGTGTAGTACTAATATATTTATATGAAAAAGTAAAAAATATTTAAAATAATCTTGTAAAATATTTACAATGTATTTAGAAAAATCTAAAATTTATAAAAATGTAGTTTAGAAAAAAGTAAAAAAATTAAGAGAAAAGTTAAAAAAATTCTAGAACAAAATCTAGACATTTCTAGAACTATTCTTGCATGTTTATAAATAGTAATTGTATCATCATTTGATATAAACACTTCACATATAAAATAAAGTCTTACTATCATTTATTATCAACTACTTCTATATCATTCAACACCTTTACACATATTTTTCTAAAACTAACAGTGTCATTTAATTTGTTGTGTTCGTCCTGCATTCCTGTGAAGATGGACTAAAAAGAGATGGAAAAAATGATTGTTGCTCAGAAGAAAGGGAAAAGCAGGGAGAAAAGGGGCGACTTTTCTGGGTATAGAGAGGCAGAGGAAGGATTTGGAGGATGTTGCAGGACTGGCATTCAAACTATAGATTTGGAGGCTGAGGAGAATCTAAAGTTTGCTATGTTCAAAGAGTATTCCGAACGGAGTTCGGATCCCCAATTTGTGGGATGTTGGCTGTCCTTTTGGACAATTGATTGACGAGCACGTGTCGCTCGAGGTGGACCGCGAGCATCTTGGTAAGGATAGGGGGATTACTACTGCATTGATGATCAAGGCTATTGGCCTCTATATGACATTTCTCGGTTGGCAGATGGAAAAGAAATGAGGGAGACTGACATTGTGCTGAAGAAATTGCGTGAGGGTGAGACACTGCTGAGGATTGCAAGGGAGGCGAAGGAAAAACCTAGTGAAAAAGTTGGGGGAGGCAGTCAAGGAGCGGGAGAGGTTGGAGAAGGCACAAACGGAATAGGAGTCACAGCGAAAGAGGTTGGAGGATTCTGCAGCAGAGGTCAAGTCCACCCGTGACAACGCTCCCAAGATGTTGGAAGAAGAAAGGGTCGGTCGGAAAGAGGATAAGGGGGGGACCAATGAATAGCTCAGTGCTATAAGAAAGTCTACTGCTTCCAAGTTTGAGGATGGGTTCAATTTTGCTTTGTAGCATACTTTTGATCATGGCATTCATAGCTTTATTTTGCAACCGTTAGTTGTTGACTGATTGTGGTTATTGCACTCGAACATTTCTTCTTGGCAATGTTGCCAATTTTTGAATTTTGGCTTGGGCATTCGAGCAGAAATTGTCATGGAGTAATTTTTCTTTAAATTGTGGAATGATAGCTAGTAGGGCATACTAGAGCAGTTTTGAGGGTCGAGTGTGCTCAAGTATAGCAGCCGCCCGGGTAACGCTTTGCCTGTGTGCTTTTACTTCGCACTCATTGTGAATGCCTTTTATGGAATAGGGCTTTACTTTACCATGCGTGAGCATTTGCCTTTCAAATGGAAGCTTAATTTAATCACATGGATCATATGCCTCTTCGGAAGAGGGCTTTATTTTATCATGCACGGAGCACGTGCCTCTTAGAATAGGGCTTTATTTTATCATGCGCAGAACATGTGCCTTTTTGAAAAAGGACTTTATTTTATCATGCACAGAACATGTGCCTCTCGAAAAGGGTTTTATTTTACCATGTGGAGCATGTGCCTCTTTGAAAAAGGGCTTTTTTTCGTTATTATGCTTGTCGCAAACAGGGTCACGACCAAATGGCGAAAAGAATTATCAAAAGAGTCGTCACTATGATTTATTAAGGATAAACTATAGAAAAACCTACGAGTGATGGTCTTGAATTGAAAGAAAGGTTCAGGAGTTTTACGTGTAGAAAGGTGTTAGCACCCTACACGTCCATCAAAAGATGGTTACCTTTTATCCTAGTGTGTGAAAGTTTTATCGCTTGCTTCGCCATTTATTTTTATTGTTTTACTACTTGGTATTTTTTATAAAAAAAGGATTATTATTTTAGGTTTTTTGAGATTGATAGGAGTGGGCCCTGCTCCTACGTATCCTCTAATGCAATGAGGAACTCAGACATGTAGTTCTTTTATAGAAAAACGTTTTGGTGGTTGAGCATCCAAAGTGACTATTTAAAACCTTTGTTAAAAAGAAAAAGTTTAATATCATAAAACCCTCAATATTGTTAGAAGATTGAACAATTTTATTTTTATTTTTATATTATAAAGGCATACTTAATAACCAAATTAGAAGTGCATCCAAAGTGGTTATCCATATACCTTTTAAGATTTTTATAATAGTTAAATAAGAAGTACATCCAAAGTACTATCATTAAAACCTTTATTGAAATATTTTCTTGTTTTATTTAATATCATCATCATCATCATCATCATCATCATTATTATATTATTATTAAAAAGAATGATAAATAAGAAGTGCATCTTAAATGATTATCGTTATTATTAAAAAAAACTTTAATAATATCCAAATAGGAAGTGCATCCTAAGTGGATATTATTAAGTTTAATGATTTATTACTTACTCATTCATTTTTATTTACCATAGAAAGCTGATTATGATTATTATTATAAAAAAGAGGAACTAAAACATTATAAAATGTAACCCACAGATTCTAATTATTATGCTAATGATATAAACATTATATTCATTATTTTACCTAAGTATCCTACGCAAAGAAATTCTCAACGAAAGCTAAAGAAAAAGAAAGAAAGTTTACACGGGTTAATGTAACGCATATTTATAAGCCCATTCTATTATGACTAAAATAAAAAGCTAAAATGGAGGTCAGGTCTATGTTCACGTATGCTGGGTACACAGGAAGAACAATTGGGCCAAGCCC
>QUWT01000649.1:0-36526 GCA_004329165.1 Spatholobus suberectus | reverse complement strand
TTTGATGAAAATGCATGTATTCACTTTGATGAAAATGCGGTATTATGTAATCAGGTTTAAAGAATAATGAATATGGGGTAAGATGGAGTTCAAAATTAGGGTTTGAAGAATAATAAGATGGGGTGTAAAAATAGGTTTAAAGAATAATAAACATAGGGTGCAAAAATAAGGTTTAAAAGGGTATATTTGGTAATAAAAATATAAGAAAAGGAAGGATGCGCTTAGTGAATAAGGAGGTGTAAATAGCAAAAGCCTTATGAGTGTGTGCTTGGTATTCTGAACTCAAATTCTTGGGCCCTCTAAAGGCTTAGCCCACTATCTTTTGCTACTATTGCCTGGAACCAAAGGGAACATTATTTGCCAATTTTTTCTTCCTTAGGTGATATAATTGTGGAGTATCATTATTCACTAAACTCTACTCATGATTTGCAATTTTGAAATCATTACCATTGGTCCTTGTACTTATCACATTGTCTTCCTTTACTCTTTAAATATAGTCGTAACCTAAAAAGACATCTTTTTTTTCTGTTCTTTCTTTACACCATTATTCAGTTATTGTAATCTAACTTCATTTTGCTCACCTTTCCTTTTCAACCTCGATTGATTGTCAGATAAATACTATATTTTGTTTTGTTCTAATTTTGGGATGATTTGAGTTGGGCATCTAATGGTTGGTGTAGTCTAGTGATAGTGAGCCACTCTTTGTCTAATGTCTTTCGGAGATGAGGCTTCTGTTAAATTGCTAGTGTGCTTGTAATAACCACTGTCACTACAAGACTAACATCAGCAAATCACTTAACTTGTTTTAATTTATTAAAATTCTTATTAATTTGATTTAGAAAATATGAATAAATTTTTGCAATCACCAAAAGAATCAACAACATTTGAAATGACCATGCATAACAAGTCATAATATTTATAGTCATACATCAGTACGTAGTCGTGTATTAGTATTACCGACATATCAGTCAAATGCGTTAACAGGCACTACCATGTGCCTCAAAAGAACCAACTAAACCATAACAAAAAAATCTCAAAAAGAAGAATGAAGTGTTGAGTAAATACACATGACCCACCAAGATGTACATAAAAAAAACGGGAAAGGGATGCATTAACTCAGCCCTATGTGGCCAAAACATACATAAAAAGAAAGATCATGCTCAGGTTGGGAGGAGACATCGATGGACCATCATCATCTCCAACTGGGAAGTGACCTCTACCAAATCCTCTCATTCTTCCTTTACCTGCTCTCAGAACATCCTACGATAAGCTTAAGTGTTACCACCTACATAGGATGGGTGAAGGTGGATAACGAGTAGGCTCTGCGAAATCTCCAAACTGAATGTGCACTATCACAGGTACTATCGATACTATCACACCTCTAGGCACAAAGTGAGTAATCAGCAAACTATCGAAACGAACCTTGTTCGCCTCCATGTCCAAACTCTTTACTCTCAAACTCCCCTAGATGGTGGGGATCAACTCTATATTGAAAGCTCATGAAACCAGTTTGTTGCCATCTACTCCTGTGATAACGAATCATCGCATTCATTACAGTCAACAACATATAGGACAAATGACGCAAAGATAAGCTACCAAAAACAATATATATATATATATATATATATATATATATATATATATATATATATAATATCACAGTTCATATATAACATATGAAATACAAAATAATTCCAATGACGGATCAATTAAAGCAATTAAAGATTTGACATATCATCAAGGAAGTTCACAGTCGCAAGAACAAATAATATGACATCAATGATAACAAGAACTCAAATATGCAATGTCATGTATGCAACAACTGCTTCGTGGAGACTCCACAATGAGTGACTAGGCAGACGTATCCCTTAATTATGGTAAAATCCAACACCTGTCTTGGGTAAACAACGGCACGTGCCAAAACCATTTGGGAGATACCAAACTAATCTACAAAAGTGATGTAGTGGCTCATCAGGACATATATACGTGGTAGTGGTTTACCACAACACAGGGTTTGTATAACCCTGACCTACATGCGGGATTCGCCTGTCTACTTATCTTCAAGGAAATCCATCCTCCACTAACCTTTTTTGCACTAGGAATGAGGTCCCACCTAACAATCGTAGACTTATGCACATACTTCTAACACAACAAAAGCTACAGACTCATGCATGTACATTGTCATCAACATTAACATTAAAAATTATCACATGTCGTTTTATTATTAAAACATCACACTTATCCTCATCACAATAATCAACAACACCTCAAAGTCCTATTCAGAGCGACATATGCAACAATAGAATCTATCCAAGCATCCTTAATGAAGATAAGTCAAGGTACTATCCAGAGCTACCTTACTCAACAAGTTGATATCTTATCCAGAGCGATCTCAACTCATCAGATATTTAATTTGTCTACTTTATAAGCTTATACGAATCCATTATAATTAATCTTTTTAATAAATTTTGTAAACCTTTATGTATGCTTTTATAATTGCTTAAAATCATGGATTATTACGATAATTTAAAATAATAAAATTTACCTTTTTTTATGGCTTTTAATTCAATTAATTTATCAAAAATACTAAACAACTATTAAAAATAATATAAAGACTTAAATTTTAAATTAGAATTAAAAATTAAAATATTTAATCCTTTTATATTTTTTTTAAGCAAATTAAAGTTTTAAACAAATTAATCAATTAAAACTTTTTAAGAAAACAAGGTAAAAACTAAGGTTTTTGCCCCTGTTCTAGGTTAAATGCAAAATTCTTTTGAATAATCAACTGATTTTTGTTTAACATGATCTATAGCTCTTTGAGAAGCTCTGTGAGTCTAATTTTCAAAACAACAGACCATTTTCTCCAAAAAAAAATTCAAATAAATAAATAAAATACAGAGGTCAAATTTAGAGGTCAAACTGCCCTATTAGAAGAACAATAATATTTTTTTTTCCAATTTTTGCAGTCATTTCAAAACATTTTGCAAACAAATTTTGGACATCACATTGTAGCATTTTAAGTCTAGTTTCCAAATTGACAAATATCACTAAAAATTTTTGTGTGTGCAATTATAGTGATTTTTATTCCAAAATTGTTCTAGAACCAAAATTAGGCCAAAAACAATGTATCAACTCAATTTTAAAAATCATTAAAAATAGAAAATATCATTGAAAATAACATATGATATATCCATTTAAATATTGAAAACTCTAGTTTTTAGTCATTCAAAAACATTTACCAAATAACCACACAAAATTACAAACTAGTCCACACTATTCATTTTGTTTTTCAGACAACAAGGGTCAACTTGTGAAGTCATATCTCATTCGTTCCTTAACTTTTTATGTGCTGGTGAGCTCATTCTATAGCCCTTTGAGGTGACTGTTTTTTTCAAAAGAACCATCTCATTTTGTCAATCACAACGCAAGTTATGGCCAAAAACGTTGAAGGATGTTGTAACAGAAAAACCACCAATAGATTGTAGAAGTTCAACATACCTTACATTTCATGAAACCAATCATCATATATCACATTTTAAATAACAAAAACAAAACATTCCAATCAAGAACAGTTCACCACAAGGTATATCATCACATAGCACACACAAAAAAGTGAGCTTTTCTTACAAGTTTGTTCCAAATAGTTAAGAGAAAAGAAAAAATGATGAAGCATTTTGGGCTTCTTTTGCACTCTTCCTCTAGATTCAAGCCAATACCCAAAAGAGCAACATATTTTCACTAAGAAAATGGCAAGGGTCAATTTTAAACCATGGAATAGGGAAGAATCAACAAAAGATGTGAAGGAATGAAAAGAAAATGGAAGAAAATGAATAAGGAAAGAAAGAAACTTGCCTAGACTCCAAAGCTCCTTCACCAACATTCCTCCACTCTTAGAAGAAAATTGCAAATGAGAGCTTGAAGTGAGGAAGGGATTTCGGCTAGACTTAGACGAGGGAGGGATAGGATTTAATTTACTTTTGTGTCCTTAGTTAAGTTAGAAAAGGTGGGGCAAATAGGTAATTGGATAAGAAAGGGCTTCTCCTAGAAGCCTTTACATGGCTGGCCAAGGTGGGGACAATACAAGGGGCTAGGATGGTTTTTATGGTATAGTGGTATAAGGCTTGTAAGATGTAAAATGATTACATGTACTTAGGTTAAGTAAATTTAGTTAAGTTTGAACTAGTTAGTTGCAAGATAAACAATTGGTTTCCATTTGGTTAGGGGGCTGACATATTTAGAGGTATTAGGGTAGATAAAATTTTAATTTGTACTAATAGAGAGTACACAATAATTTATAGGAATTATTGAAAATTTATGAATTTGTGCAAATTTTGAATCAAATAAAATTTTATTATTACAAAGGAATATTTATTAAGTATGTGACTCGTTAGAATGCCTCAGGGTGATAATGGACTATCTCAGCAAGAATCCAAAAGATGGTGCTTTCTTGTACTAAGTTTGTGCCACAAACGCAATTGGATTAAAATACAAATTGTATTTTAATCACAAAAATAAGGAGGCTTACAAACCACTTTGAACATAATTATAATTAAATTAAATTAATTATAATTAAATCTTCAGCTCACCACATTGTCTGTCAGTTGTCATAGTGTATCTTTGCACTACCAATTACCAAATAGACTTAATTTTTATAGAAATTCTTGACAAAAATTCAAGCAAACAAACAAACACATATTTTAGTGATTTATTTAGACTAAAATTAAATTTATTTTTCTTCTAAATTATTCAATCACTTATTCATAGATTAACAAGAAAAACGAGTCTTACAGTGTTCATAAAAATTGATATATAAAATATGTGTAATTTAAGTGCACCAACTGTATTGGTTAAACAAGTAGTAAGCCGACAAGTTAGATATCGTTCCCACAATAACTAAAGCAATAACAATTCTCACAATTAATTACTAATTAGGCAAAACATGACATTGGTAGTGACACTAAACATAACATACTATTGTTTATAACGGTTAGTTTGTTGATAATTTGATTATCTATAATGTATCAATAGATATTAGTTTGCTAACAATTATAATTCCAAGATTCTTGAAAAGATATCCACCCTAGTATTAATGATTGGACTTATTTGGTGAGTGAGTTGCACTAATGGGCCATTATAAACTTAAATCAAGGTCCAAAACATAGGCATTATCATAAAATTTGTGAAAAAAGAGGTAACCAAACACTAAATCATGTCATTTTTTTTAAATGAGATAAGACTTTAATTTTAAGATTTGACTCTTTTAAAAAGAAAAAAAATGTAAAATAAAAAATAAGATGTATATATATATATCTATATATACTATTAATTTAAAATAAATTATATTTATATTAATTAATATTTTATCTAATTTATTTGTTTATTTTATACATCTCTTTATTTTACAAGAATTATTTTTTATTATATTCTTTTGTTATGGGAAATCTTTATAAAAAATTTATTATAAGATTAGTTCTTAGCTTTTAGTGGTAATTGAGTAAATTCTTTCTTAAAACGAGGATTTAATTACATCATAAGTTGTCAAATTAATATATTTATTTTTAAATTTAACAGATTAAACTCATAATATATTTCAAATTAAATTAAGCATAGATACATAATATTTAGATATTTTATAGGACATTTTATAATCTTTTTGGCCGTTGTCGTGTCATCCCAACTTAGTATCAGTTAATAATTAATACATCTTTTTAACCTTCCAAATTAGTTAGAACGTTTCCTTCTCAGACCTGAAATCGCCATCACTCTCTCTCATCCAACGGCTCAAAAATTGCCGAACGCAAATCTAGTCCCCTAAACTTGTTCGACCTTTATCGCCGTCACGCCTTGAGTGCCGTTTGAGTTTCAAACTTTTGTTCCTCTAACGTTCAGAACCAGCCGTTAACTGACGGGCTCTGAAAACCAAGCCACGCACCCGTAACGGTCATTCACGGCGACGTCGGTGCTCATACATTTATCATTATATCATATTATTTTTATATTATTATGATGTGCACATTTATATTATTATGTGGGGCACACTATATAAATATTTTCCATATTCGTTTACATTATTACATAACATATACACAAATGTGAAACATAAATAATAAATAATTAATAATAAAGTTGAATTTTTATTTTTTAAAACTGAATTTCATTTTCCATTGTTTCAACGTTCGAGGATTTTTCGAAACCTTAGCTCAGAGAGAGAGAGAGAGAGAGAGAGAGAAGGAGAGAGAAGCAATCTTGGTCTCTCTTCTATGAGCTTCACTTCGATTCCCGCCACTTCTCTGCAAGCATAGGTACTTCACTATTCGGAGAAATTCACGATATTTTTTTCTCTTGATTTATTTTTATCTGTTTCGTTTTTTTTATTTAATTACTCTGCAAAATTCAGGTGTTGATTCTTTTTATTGACTTGATCGAGTCTTTGCGTTTATCTTTGCAACAAAGGACTTCGTATACGTTTTGGTGGAGCGTTCCATGTTTCATTGAGATTTTGTTATTTTTTTTTTTGGGGGAGTTGGTATTGAAGGTTTTGATCTGATAATAGATTCTAAGATCTGGGTTCTGTTTAAATTGTGTTCCACTATGAAAGTTTGGAAAATTTTCAATTTGAGCTGGGTTTTTAGGGTTTTTTGATTGTTGGTACATGGTGGGTTGTTCTGAGAATTTTTGCTATGTTTTTTTCTTTTCCTTTTTTCTTTCTTGTTAAAGATATATGCTATGGTTTGTTTATTAGGATTTGGGTTCTTGAAGGATATGGCTGAGGTGGTGAAATCAGAGGAGTGTTGTCAGGAGAATAAGCAATCTACTGCTGCTTCTTGCTCCTCTGTATCTGAAGGCAGTGGCAGTGCAATTCACAAGTCTCCAGGATGTGTAGCCCCGCATCCACATCGCCCTCACATCGGTAACATCCGTTAAGTTCATTACTTTTTCATTGCAGTATCAGTCATGAATTGTGATCATCATGTTGTAACTTGAGGGCAGTGTGCTTTGCTCCATGTTCTGGTCTTGGCTTAATTTCACATTCTACAATAGTAGTTGATTCCCTTTATACTGTGGTATTTTTTTCTCCATTTTGAATCTTTGACGTGATCTATATGCATTGATTTTTGTTATGTGAATATTTTCTATACAGGAGAACCACTGGCCCTATAAGGCGCGCTAAAGGTGGCTGGACAGCACAGGAGGTTAGTCTTTACCTCATTGAAAACAGCTGTTCTGTTTTTACTTATAAACTTTTTGGTTAGATATGTTCTTACTTGTTAGTAAGCTGATTAAATAGTGATTTCAACTCAATTGTTTTTTGTCTGTGTAAGGGTAGTCCAAGATTGTTATGCTAGTCCTTTCAATTATTGCTGCTCGTATACAAGTTAATTATAATGACTATTTTTCTTAATGTTTATTTAATGTGCTGCAGGATGAGACATTAAGAAATGCTGTTGCAGTTTTTAAGGGAAAGAGTTGGAAGAAAATAGGTATTTATATTTACCCTAGTTAGTCCTTCTGACATCACTTGTTATTGCTACATTGCTTTTGCCATGGAGACATCTAGTTCAATACCTTTATATGTGATTTACAAATTTATAACCGCGATGCATACTTGATTATTACCGGAGTGAATATTTGAACTTACCTAATATATTTGAACTGCAACAGATGGGGTTGTAGATCTCTAAACTAATTTAACTAAAATGCATTAGCACCATGATAATTCAGTTGATTTTATGTCTGTGTAAGTGTAGTCCAAGATCTCTTGTCTTGCAAAGTTCCTCATTAGTCTTCTCAATGCGTAAAGTAGACATGACCACCATCTGTTTTGGGATAGATTCAGGTGGCGTTGCTTTAATCTTTAAGGAACATGAAAACTATATATATAATAATGAAACTTTTACACTGCTATATTCAAATTATCTCATTATTATTGATGGTTTTCTTGGTACCAGAGTGGAGGTAGAGAACACTGCAGTTGGGAAAAAACAAATATATAATTCAAAAGACATAGTCATGACTCTTGAGGATAATTTTTAGTTAATCTTGAAATTAGGGATGGAATACATATTTCATTGAAAAATCAATCAGTTTATATACATAGGTCCTAGTGCTAATTAAGGAAACAAATGTCTCCCTTCTCTAAGCTGTAATTGCATGATTTTTGGGATTTATACTGGTTACTAACTAATTGCATATTACAAGTTAATTATAGGATAACTCAAAGTAAAATATATACATTCCTCAAATAGCATCCAAATTCCTACACTCCCCCTCGAGCTAGTGAACAGGTATTTTCCATTCCTAGCTTGGATACAATTCTCTCAAATATGGAGCTGCTCAACCCTTTGGTGAGGATATGCACAAGTTGTCCTCGAGTGGGCACATATAGAGTGCATATTGAGCTATTGTCAAGTTTCTCCTTGATAAAATGCCTATTCACTTCAATGTTCTTGGTCCGATCATGCTGAACCGGGTTATGAGCTATGTTGATTGATGATTTATTGTTGCAGTATAGCTTCATAGGTCCTTTCTAAGTGGAAGAATACCCAACAAACAGATCTTAGGGCTCCAAGATCAAGCTTCCCCCTGTCTTGATTATGTATATGAACAAATGAAACACACTCAGGGATCCAGGTTTAAGATTGTTTGTAGTGGATAAATTTGGGAAGAAGGCAGAAAGTACATCCATTGGGCTTTTGAATTGTAAGACTCTAGAGGGTAATTTATTGATAAGCTATGTCACTATAAGAACAGCATCACCCTAGAAGTGTTTTGGCACATTTTTCTGATACAACAGTGCTCAGGTTCGATTTAGAACATGCCCCCTGTTTCTCCTTTGCAATCTCATTCTGTTGTGGTGTTTTAACACTAGAAGACTTGTGGATTATTTTTTACCATAGAGAAGAAATTTGGGAAAATAGTGCGTACTTCGTATTTGTGTTTGAGTAAGAAAATCCAAGTAATTTATGGACAATTATCAATAAAAGTTACAAACCATTGAGCATTGGACACATTTGGAACAGTAGAGGGACCCTATACATTGTATGAACAACTAAAGGGAAATTTGCTTCTTTTATTGCTTATTAGGAACAGTAAATGCTTGTGTTTGGCTAGCTCACACACCTCACAATGAAGACTCTCAACATCTAATTTTATAAACGAAGAAGTAAATATGACATTCCTAAAAGAAGGATGCCCTAACCAACAATGATAAAGAAAATCTTTTTGTTGGATAACATAGAATTAGACATGAATGTATGTGGTAAACAGTTCTTAATCATAGTGGACGGATTTGATTCTTCAAGGTAGTAAAGGCCATTCCATTCTCTAGCTTGTCCAAACATCCTCCTCAAATCCTTATCCTAAAATTCACAATGATTGCTATGAAAAACCGCATTATAGGACAAATCTTTTGTAAGTTTTGTATGGAACAAGATTGGTGGATAATTTTAGGACATGGATATGTGGACTATCTCCTAAACCAGCTGTAGTTACAATGGTACCATCTGCAGTGGTAATTTTCTTGCTCTTGGACAAGGTGAATATGTGGATAAGTGTTTGAATAAGGGTGTCGTGATCTGTGGCTCATGAATCCAATATCCATAATTGGGTAGAAGGTGTTTTCAGAGACATTTAATCCAAATGAGAATGAAGCTACCTTGAATATGCCATAGTGCAAGTACCTATTGGTTTTCAAGGCTGCCAAGGAAAATTCTTACCCTTTCTATCTCTACTTGATTAAGATTGGATTCAGGCTTATTCTCTTTATTTGCTCCAGCAACAGCAACATGAGCATGTCCATTCTTCCTTACAGACCCCTTCGTTGCCCCTATTCTCGACTAGGAGGTTTTCCATGCACTTTCCAGCACTTAAGTGTAATGTGCCTTGTTGCAGTAGATGCGTGTGCACCACAATCCATTATTCTTTTCACGTTTGCTGAACCACTTTCGATATGTTCAGCCACCATAGCTGAACTATCAATAATTGGGGTATCCAACATTAAAGTCCTGATGTCTTCACTTTGTACAATAGCCAACACATCATTGAAACATGTAATTTGTTTGTTTTCCCCAAAATTTGAATTCTGATTTGATCAAACTCGGAATTCAAACCAATGAGGAAGTTGTAGACTCTGTCACGCTCAATAATTTCCTTGAGGAGAACTGCTGCATCATCAAAGCATTTAGTTTTATCACTTAATGGTGATCTAGCCTCATCCATAGAGACTTCAATTGATTAGCATATTCAATAACTATTTTATTCCCTTGTTTTGCCACTACTGTTTTCACCTTTACTTCATAAACTTAAACAGCATCTTTGGCTTTGGAATAGATTTGCTCTATTCATCCTATATCTCCTTTGTAGAGTTGAGGAAAATGCAAGTGTCACTAATTTCTGGGATCATCTAATTCCATAGCCAAGCCATAATCATGGAATCTTCTTGTTCCATGCTACGAACTTAGGGTCTCCATTTATAGGCCTATTAATCGTTAGGTGAATCAACTTTTCTTTTCTTTTAGCACTGTACAGACAACTTGAGATAATTCTTCCAATTCAGCCTATGCGCAGAATGGATACTCTGCAATTTTCCACGTTGGGATCAGGCATCTCCTGTTTTGTCAACTTTGTTCAATATCTTTGTTTGGTGTCAAAAAAACAAAGCCTACACCATGTGATCAAAGTTTGAAGGTTACATAGTGATAAATCAGTGCATATAACTGCCCGAAGAAGGGATTAGCTATTATGAAGGCCTATTAGAAAGAGAATGACAGGTAGAGAATTATTGGCAATGAAGGCTGTTGAAAAAGTGAGGGCAGAGAACAAGTTTACTGAACCGTGTGTCTAAAATACACAGTGGTGATTGTATTATATAGGCTTATGGCAATAAATACAATTGATTATAGGAGATTTTGTTCCTATAAATCAAATATGATTTACCTATACAATCAATACTAAATAAATACAAAATATTTAATTTGAGCAAATATAGAATATTTGATTTGATTTTCAACATTCCCCCTTAAGCTGGAGCATATAAGTCATATGCACCAAGCTTGTTACATATATGACTAATTCTAAGGTCTCGTAGAGATTTGGTGAAGACATTCACCAATTGGTCGCTTGAATTGACAATGCTGGTGGAGATTTCCCTTGATTCAATCTTTTCCCTGATGAAGTGGTAGTCCACCTCAAAGTGCTTGGTCCTCTTATGGAAAACCGGATTAGAAACAAAATGCAAAACGGCTTGATTATCACAGATAAGCGTCATTTGCATAGTTTCTTCAAAACGGAGCTCCTTGAGGTGGACATGGCTCTGTATTAAGCTTCTACACAAGATCTTGTTACAATGTTCTGTTTCTTACTCTTCCATGACATCAAGTTTCCTCCAACAGTACACAATACCCGAAGGTGGATCGCCTATCAATGGGAGAACCTGCCTAATCAGCATCTGAGTACTCAACTATTTGAGCATGACCTTTGTCTTCATAAATAAGTCCTTTGCCTGGAGTACTTTTAATATACTTCAGGATTCCTATCATTGCATTCTAATGGTCTTGGCACTGAGAATTCAAGAACTAACTAACCACACTAATTGCAAAGGAAATGTTTGGCTGTGTGACTGTGAGATAGTTTAATTTTCCAACCAATCTTCTATATCTTCCTAGATCAGATAGTGGCTTTCCTTGATTAGGTAGAAGTTTGACATTGGGATCCAGGGGAGTGTCAACGGGTTTGGCTTTTAACAAGCCAGTCTTCAAGGATGTCAAGAGCATATTTCCTTTGGGAGATCACCACACCATCCTTGGATTGAGCTACCTCGATGCCTAAGAAGTATCATAGCTTACCAAGGTCATTAGTCTAAAACTGTTGTGAGGATATTGCTTCAAGTGATGGATACCCTATGGATCACTGCTAGTTATGACAATATCGTCCACGTATACAACAAGATAAATGCATCCTTGTGCTGAATGGCGATTAAAGACTGAGTGGTCAGCTTCACTGTGAATCATACCAACTGTTGAACTACAGTTCAGAATTTGCCAAACGAAGTTGACAAACCATGGTGGAAGACTCCCCCTGAGCAACAAAATCCATGTAGACCTCCTCATCAAGATCACCATGCAGGAAAGCATTTTATATGTCCAATTGAAATAGATGCCAGTGGCAAATAGCCGTAATAGAGAGAAGTAGTCAAACAGAGGCCATTTTGGCCACAGGTGAGAAGGTATCAGTGTAATCCTGTCCAAACACCTGGGTGTACCCTTTTGCGACCAAGCGGGTCTTATAATGGTCAACCGTGCCATCAGGACCAATTTTAAGAGTAAACAGCCATCGACAACTAACAACAGTCTTGCTAAGGGGTAGCGAAACCAGTTCCCAAGTGCCACTACTTTGGATGGCACACATCTCGTCAATCATTGCTTGCCTACACTCAGGGTGTGAGAAAGCTTTACCTGGAGACTTAGGAATAGACACAGAAGACATAGAGGACATGCAAGTATAGTGCAAAGGAGAAATTCTATGATAACTCAAGGTAGTGTAATGAGGGGATGGATTACGAGTAGAGTGGGTACCTTTTCGAAGGGCAATTGGAAGGTTTAAGTCAGATGGAAGGATTGAGTCCAGTAAAAGAGGTGGTGGCGGAGAGGAATTTGGCATGGCCTTGTTGGCAGGTTCAGGCACCTCAGTGGGTTGGGGGGGGCGCTAGTACACTTACAAAGGGAGCTCAGTTGGGGAACCCTAATGAGGAACTTCCTGTGGGATAAAAGAAAGAGGTACAACCATAAGAGGGAGAGGAGAAACAGACCCAGAAGAGACAATATTGAACTTAAAGTAAGGAACAGACTCAAAAAGGGAAACATCAGCAGATATAAAATAACAGTGGAGAGTAGGAGAAAAACAACGATAATCTTTTTGTGACCGGTAGGAAGACATACTTGATGGACTGAGTAGAGAGTTTGTCAAGGCTAGGAGAGAGGTTGTGGACAAAACATGTGGATTCGAAGATGCGTGGTGGAAGAGGATGTAGTGGAGCATGTGGAAACAAGACCGAGTGAGGGATTTGATCATCCAAAATAGAAGACGGCATGCGACTGATGACGTAGCAAGCCATTGAGACCGCATCGCCCTAAAAACGAGATGGGACATGTCCATGAAGTAGAAAATCCACGTGGTGTCAATGAGATGTCTATTTTTGCACTCGGCAACCCCATTCTATTGAGGGGTATGGGCACATGATGTGTAATGGAGAATACCATTGGTAGTCATAAATTGCTAAAATTGTTGTGATAGGTATTCGCGAGCATTTTCACTACGGAGGGACCGAACAGTAACACCAAATTGAGTTTTAATTTCATTAAAAAATTGCTGAAAAATAGAGAAAAACTCAGACTTGTTTCTCATTAAAAATAACCACGTACATCTCAAAAAATAATCAATAAATGTAACAAAATATTTAGAACCACAAGTAGTAATAGTACGGGAAGGACCCTAAACATCAAAATGAACTAAAGGAAAAGGGACAGATGCCCGTTTATTGACTCGTTTAGGAAGCGAACTACGGGTGTGTTTCCCTAGTTGACACAACTCATAGTGTAAGGTAGACAACTTAGAGAGGTTGGGCATTAACTGTTGAAGTTTAGGAAGGCTAGGATGTCCCAACTAAGCATGGATGGTGAGGGGAGACTCCGTGGCAAAGCATGCATGTGGTGTAGTGGAGAGATTGTAAAGGGCATGGGACTCACATCTGACGCCAATCATCCGTCCCGAATTGCTGTCCTACAAGGTAATAGTGTCTTTAGTGAAAGTAATAGAACAATCATGGGATTGGGTTAAGCGATGTATAGATAGTAAATTAAAAGGACAACCAGGGACATAAAGAATAGAATCAAGAGTAAATTATACTAAAACCTCCTAAGGTTTTTTGAAATTGCACAAAACCCCATATATTTTTTAATCATTCCAACAACCTCCCTTATAGAGGTACACAGTGTAATGTTTTTCAAACAATTAAGGAGTGTTAGTGTAATATATAAGAGATGTCAGTGTAATATTTTTCAAACAATTAAGGGGGTTAATATAGGGGTAAAAAAAGGAGGGGTATCGGGTGTAATTTAACGAAACTTCAAGGGGTGTCAGTGTAATTTACTCTAGAATTAATGGGTAAGGAAAGAAAGGGGTGTGCAGTGCCAATCCCTTGAGATTGAGTTTGGGAACCATTAGTAGAGGTAATACTAGGTAAATACCTTGAGTTAGAAAGGGAAGAGAAAAGAAATTTATTACTAGAGATGTAATCAGATGCACCAGTGTCAAGGACCCAGGGGCCAAGTAAAGGAGACTGAGAGATGCAAGCGAATGAATTACTAATGTGTGCTATCGAGGCAATGGTGCCGGCTGGCGAGTCTCATACCACCATAGAAAGTCCTCATACGTAGCCAGAGAGGACCGAGGTTGCTTAGAGGTCGGCGGAGCATTAGATGAGGTTTGCTGAGCAACATTTGTAAGGTGGGGAGGTTTTCCATGCAACTTCTAGCAGCGATCAATGGTATGGCCTATCCGATGATAGTGTTCACACTTGGGACGATCCCTGGAGTGGGATGAACCACCTCCAGAGTGTCCAAAATTACTACTCTAGAAGGCAAAAGCAGAGGAGTCACCAAGTGGCGATGCAATAAGGGGGCTCAGTTATGGCTTTAGGAAGAAGTCGGAGAAGAGCAGAGGATGCCGTGGTCATAGTAGGGACAACTATGGACCGTAAAATCTGATCATGAATGGTAGAATACTTCGACAGTAGGCCATAAAGTCAAAGAGCATAAAAATGTGTTATGGTTTTCAAGTTCTTTCTTATATTCCATTGGATTAGTAGCTGCTTATGGTAACAATTCATTAAAATCATGAATGGCAGCATGGATGAGCCCAATATAGACTGACATAGGGCCATCAAACTTCTAAGGGGCGATGATGAGAGTCATCAAATCTTGACACATGCTATCGAAGTGTTGAGTGTCATTAGTGTACAACGCAGTGGCCTGGGACCAAATTGACTCACAGGTGATATGAAGGCAGAAAATTGGTTTGATGGAGGGGTGGAGGGTGGACTTGATAATGCTACATAGCTGGGCATCAACCTTCTCCCATTTGGCACGATCGGGGGTAGCCACTGAGACAACAGTATAGTGAGGTGGTTTTTATATCCTTGACCAATAATCCATAACAGAATATCAGAGGCCCAAGTAGCATAGTCGGACTTGGACCCATCCAATTTTTAAGTAGTGGGTACAAAATTGGAAAGAAGGAGAGGCTCTCCCTTAGGCGAATCTGTAGCGCCAGACATGGCCATTAGCACAAAACCAAAGTCAAATAGGTGCAAAACAGTACTTGAAATAACAAAAAAGAAGCAACGTTGAGTCAAACAATCTCGAAACAGCCTAAAAAGTACTGGGCTTTGTGCGCCTTAGTTCGATGAGTGTGGCGTCGAAGGCGGCAACTAGAAAGGTGGCAGAACGTACTGCCATGCGCCGGAAAAGCACTACTATAGGGTGCTGTTTGGCACGCAAAAAACACGCATGTGAGAGCGCGTCCCTGGGTTTCTAGGGATGCGACTTGTACGAATGGACAGATCGGGGAAGGGCGCACCAAAAAGAGGTTTAGGTCACTAGAGAAGTCATTAGAAAAAATTATGACGAACAGTGGCTACCGAAAAAACCGTCGGAAAACGTGAATAGGTGCTAGAAATGGTGTGAAAAGGGTGGCAAACTAGAAATTGACATTGTTTGCAAAAAAAATTTCTCCTCGGAGGACAATGGGTCCCCCGAGTAGGCACGGTTGTAGGGTTGCCTCTATTCAGGCTCTTGATATCATGTTAAAGTAGAGAAATAGAGGACAAATTTGGGAAAAACCATGTGTCTTAGCTACACAGCGGTGACTTTATTATATAGCCTTAAAATAATAAATACAATTGATTATAGGAGATTTTGTTCCTATAAATCAAATTTTGTTTCCATTATAAAATAAATGCAGAATATTTAAAATTGATTCTCAACATCGTCAATCATTGCTTGCTGTCAATTTGGGTGGGATAAAGCTTTACCTGAAGAGTTAGGAATAGACATAGAAGATAAAAAAGACAGGCAGGTATAGTGCAAAGGGGAAAGTCGATGATAACTCAAGTTAATGTAATGAGGAGTTGGGTTATGAGTAGAGCGAGACTACCTTTTCGAAGGGCAATGGGAAGGTCAAGATCAGTTAGAAGGGCAGAGTCCGGTAAAGAAGTTGGCAGCGAGGAGCAATCTAGCATGGCCTCACTAGTAGGACCAGTGGCAGGTTTAGGCACTATAGTGGGTTGGCGACAACACTAGTGCACTTGTAGCGGTTGCTTTGTTGGGGAAACCTCATGTGGAACTTCTTGTGAGACAAAATCAAGAGGTACAAGCACAGGAAAGACAAGAGAAACAGACCCAGGAGATACAGGACCAAACTCAAAGTAGAGGACAAACTCAAAAGAAGAAACATCAGCAGATATAGAGTAACGATGAAGAGTAGGAGAAAAACAACAATAACCTTTTTGTGACTGATGATACCTTAGGGAGATACATTTGATTGACTGCGTTGAAGGTTTGTCAAGGCCATGAGAGAGGTTGTGTACAAAACATGTAGACTCGAAGACGTGAGGTGGAAGTGGATGAACTGGTGTATGGGGAAACAAGACTGAATGAGAACTTGATCATCGAAGACTGACGTTGGCATGCGATTGATGAGGTAACAAGCCATTAAGACAACATCACCCCAAAAATGAGGTGGAACATGTCCATGGAGTAGAAGTGTCCGCATGGAGTCAATGAGATGTCGATTTTTGCGTTCGACAACCCCATTTTGTTGAGGGGTATAGGCATAGGATGTTTGATGGAGAATACCATTTGAAGCCATAAATTGCTGAAATTGTTGTGACAAGTATTCCCCGTGCATTGTCGCAACGCAAGGAGCGTATACGAACACCAAATTGAGTTTTAATTTCATTATAAAACTACTGAAAGATAGAGAATAACTCAGACCTGTTTCTCATTAAAAACAACCACGTATGGCGGGAAAAGTCATCAATAAAAGTAATAAAATATTTAGACACACAAGTAGTAATAGTACGTGAAGGACCCCAGACATCAAAGTGAACTAAAGAAAAGGGGGAAGAAGCTTGTTTATTAACAAGTTAGGAAAACGAACTACGGGTGTGCTTTCCTAGTTGACATGACTCATAATGTAAACTAGACAACTTGGAGAGATTGGGTACCAACTTCTGAAGTTTAGGAAGACCAAGATATCCCAACTAAGCATGTATGGTGAGAGGAGACTTTGTGGTAGAGCATGCACGTGGTGTGTCGGAGAGATAGTAAAGGCCATGAGATTCACATCCTACGCTAATCATCCGTCCTGAACTGCAGTCCTGCAAGGTAATAGTATCTTTAGTAAAGGTAATAGAACAATCATGACATTGGGTTAAGCAATGGATAGAAAGTAAATTAAAAGGATAGCCAGAGACATAAAGAACAGAGTCTATAGTGAAGGAAGGGAGGGGTGGGTAGTGCCAATTCCTTGGGATTGAGTTTGGGAACCATTGGTAGAGGTAATACTAGGTAAATACCCAAAGGTAGAAAGTGAGGAGAAAAGGGATTTATTACCAGAGATGTGGCTAGACGCACCAGAGTCAAGAACCTAGGGGCCAAGGGAAGGAGACTGAGAGATGTAAGTGAATGAATTACCAGTGTGTACCACTGAAACAGTGGTGTTGGGGTTCTGACAATTCTCATACCATTAGAGGAAATCTTCATATGCAAGAGGGGTGGCCCGGGGTTGCTCAATGGATGGAATAAAATTGGAGAGAAGAGGAAGCTCTACCTTAGGCAGATCTGTAGGGCCAGGAGTAGCCATTAGCATAAAACCCGAGGCCAAAGGAACAATACAGTACCTAGAAGAAGGGGAAACAAAATGGGATCGTTCAAACGGTAATGAAACAACTCGAAAGTGACTGGGCTTTGCAGGGCAAAGTTCAGCGAGTCTGGCATTGGGCGCGGTGGTTGAAATAGTGGCCTGATGAGCCTATGAAAGCTCCGGCGAGATGTTGTTTGGCGCAGAAAGAATGCTTGCATGGAGGTGAGTGTGGGCATCTTTGGAGACACAACTAGTGCGACGGCATAGATCGGGGGAAGGCGCACGCTGTGGAGGTCTTGGCCACTAGAAAGGTCATCAAAAAAATGGTCGATGAACAGTGGCTAGCGGAGAAAATGCCGGAAAAACACAAAAAAAGGGGCAAACCAGAGAATGACATGGTTTGCAAAAAAGTTGTCACTGGAGGACAGTGGGTCCCCCAAGTAGGCACGGTTCTAGGGTTGCCTCTGTTAGGCCCTAGATGCCATGTTGAAAAAGAGAGAACAAAGAACAAGTTTATTGAACCATGTGTCTAAATGGAATACACAACGTTGATTGTATTATATAGGGCTTATGGCAATAAATACAATTGATTATAGGAGATTTTGTTCCTATAAATCAGATATGATTTACCTATACAATCAACACTAAATAAATACATAATATTTGATCTATTTTCAACAAAGGCCAACTAACTTTGGAAATATTTGTTTACGGTTTCAGCAGAAGGCAGATGTAGTCCTAGTTTGGAATAGCTCTGACACCATCTTGAAAATTAGGGCTGGAATACATATTTCATGAAATAATCAATCAGTTTATATATAGAGGTCCTTGCACTAATTAAGGAAACAAATGTCTTCCTTCTCTAGGCTGTAGTTCCATGATTTTTGGATTTACACTGACTACTAACTAATTACATATTATAAATTAAATACAAGATAAGATAAGATAAAATAAAATATATACATTCCTAAAATAGCACATAAATTTCCGGAGTTTTTCACTTCTTTGGAACTCAGAAAAGTTAGAATGGAAGAACTAAAATTAAAGCTTTCAAACTTCTGTTTGTATTTTTCATTATAATGTTTGTTTGTAATTTGTTCTGTGATGTAGAATTGTCATATGTGTGAACATAGGAATTTGGTCATGTGGGTTTGATGAATGCATTATGCTCATTTTTGTGACACCTATTTAAAATGTGGAATGCAGCTGAGTATTTTCCTGATAGATCAGAAGTTCAGTGTCTGCACAGATGGCAAAAAGTTCTTAATCCAGAACTTGTTAAAGGACCTTGGACACAGGAGGTTGAAACCTAGTCCTTTTCTTCTTCTTAATTTTTCCTACAATTTTATTCAAGCAATAACTGCTCTTGCTTGGCTTACAGGAGGATGATAAAATTGTTGAACTGGTGTCAAAATATGGGCCTACAAAATGGTCTTTGATAGCCAAGTCTTTACCTGGTCGTATAGGCAAACAATGTCGAGAGCGGTAGGTTAACTTAAAGATCATGTGACAGTTATTTCTTTTTGTATCTTCTTTTTTGAACCTTTTTGTTGATAAATGTTGTCCTCCGTATCATTAAATATAAATTTTAGATCTGTTTCTTGCATATTGCCTTCAACTTTTCAAGATCTTTATTCCATCTGAATGTCCATATGTTTAAACTGACAATTTGACTACTAAAACTTGCTTTGCATATGGACCACTCAGATTATACTGGTTTTTTGTTTTCAAATGTTTGCAGGTGGCACAATCATCTGAACCCTGACATAAAGAAGGATGCCTGGACTTTGGATGAGGAATTAGCCCTGATGAATGCGCATCGTATACATGGGAACAAATGGGCTGAAATAGCTAAGGTCCTTCATGGAAGGTCTGTTTTCTTTTAATTCCTTAGTTGTTATGAAGGAAATTAAGGTCATAGCAAAAATCATGGAATGTAATCTTTATGTTATGCTAATTATGAAGTATCATCCTGGGCTAGTGTCCAAAACAGCTTTTTTTTTTGGGTGGTGGTATTTGGATGTATTCTCTTTCTCTCTCTCAATAATAAAATCATAGAAGGATATATTCTACTTACAATTAAGTTTAAAAATAAAATAAGAAATTCATTAAGACAAGAAAAAATTACGGAGAAATGGATAGTAGGAATCTTTTTAACATAAGACTGAAACATGAAACAACAAAGAAAATAAAAAAATAAAATAAAATAAATGCAACAAAGCTACCCAATTCTGAACATGGCTGTTAGGGAAACCCCATTTAAGGGCCATGGGATCTCTCCTCAATACTCTTGTTTCTCTTTAATGAACTTTTCACTCAATCCACCTCCAACCTCAGAAAAGAAAAAGAAAAATTCTACAATAAGAAAGAGAAATGCTGTAGTTGCACCAAACAGTAGCTATTCTACTGGTGATAAGCAATATTGGTCTTCTTAATTTGAAAATCTTGAAATCTATATCGTCATCATGCTTTTCTCACTTGTCAATTTTGCAGTATGCAAGTTTGCACCGAGATGTATTTCTTGAGGTTATTCCTTTTTACAATTTCTGAACATATAAGTTCTGAAGATTTGTCCATCTACTTTATTGTGGAGCTGACTAAGCTGTTCATCGTTCTTCAAAACATATTTCGAGGAAGCACCACACATGTATAGTTCAAATAAGTTGTAGAGTGAATCCCTGTTAAAAATAAAAAATAAAAAAAAATACTTCAATGATCATAAAAGTTATGTAAAAAGGATGGCACACTATATTGATTACACAACCTCCTAGTACAAGATTTATTTTGTGATGGAATGGCATGCAATTTGAATTTATTGTGACATATGCTAATATTTGTCTATGTGAATTTTCTTCTGCAGGACTGATAATGCAATAAAGAATCACTGGAATAGTTCTTTGAAGAAAAAGTTGGATTTTTATTTAGCTACAGGAAGACTTCCACCAATTCCCAAGAATAGTCCACAAGTTGCTGTCAAAGATTCAATTAGACATTCTGCTAGTAAAACAATACTTGTTTGTTCAAATAAAGAATTAAATGCAGCTGTTGAAACATCATCTGAAACTACAGCCATTAGTAAGCTAGATGACAGTGGCAGGAATCAGTTTGACTCCTTAGGAACAGTTAGAGAAACTGGTGATTCTTCAAGTGTTCCTGCAAATGAATCTGCCGATTCTGACTGTGTAGAATGCAAGCCTGGATCATCCAACATCGATCTTAGCTGTAGCAACTCAGAACAAGTGTCAAGAGCTAATTTTGGAATAACTTATGGGCCAAGATCTGAGAATTCTGGACTCAATGTAAACTCTACCTTTGAGCATTGTACAAACAATGGTAACATGAGTAGTACCAGGTTAACCGGAACATCTTCGCAAGAAAGTCCAACCTGTGGTTCTCTGTGTTATGAGCCACCACAGTTAGATGGTTCAGTTCCCATAGATTCTCTTTATTTAAATTATATTTGCCAGCAGAAGGAGTACTGTTCGAGTCCAACATTGTCACCTATTGGTTTCTTCACTCCACCTCGTGTGAAGGGTACTGAATTATGCGCTGAGACACCTGAATCAATATTGAAAAAGGCTGCTAATACTTTTCCAAATACTCCTTCCATATTGAGGAGGAGGAGAACCGGAGTCCAAACACTTACCAGTCCTAGTAAAGTTTTGAAGGTAGGTAATGAGCCACATACTTCAAATGAAACAGAGAGAACCAATGATGATTCTGGTTCTGGGCGTTTCTCTGGAAGTCCAGCAAGCCATGGCAATGGGATTGACATTCCCAATAATAAGGCATTCAATGCATCTCCCCCATACAGGTTAAGATCCAAGCGAACAGCGATTGTCAAGTCAGTGGAGAAACAACTGGAGTTTGCATTTGACAAAGAGAAGAATGAAGACCAGAGGAGCAATGTCATGACCGAAGATTGTCTGCATGAAACAAAATTGGTTGTGACATAGTGCATAAATTGTAAGTCATTGCTAATTATTGTTCTTTAAATGCATTATATTATCTTTCTTCTTAAGCTTTAAGGCATCAGATAAATGGCCATCTACTTAGTGAAGAAGGCAGCCTTTCTTGTAGGATGAAGTTGATCCTGAAAAACAAACTCAATTCACTAGTAATTGATGATATTAGTTATTTTTTAATGTCATAATGTTTTCAATAAATTAGAGGAAGGATATTTTTATTCTCTGACAATGATATAGTTGTCTTTCTTATCCAATCTGTAAAAGTCTTGTTTCTCCACCAAATGAAAGGACAACTTTTATGAGCTCAGACTATTTGTTATTTAATATGATTATCTCATTCTGTTTAGTAAAAAGTTATTTATTTGTACATCAAATTATCAATGACGATTGTGATAATCATTTTAGTATCACATCACTTCTTCTGACCTTGAGTTGTGGTCCCATTTCAGTCTCACATCTTTCTTTGAGACACAAAATGATTGGATTAGCTAGCTCATTATGTGTTAGGAGAAGTTTATAACCAAAATTCTGCAAAGAGAGATTTTGGTTGAAAAAATATCTTGTCCTTTCAAAGTGTTATTATTCAATCTGTTTTTGATCATTTTGAATTACATATGTATTACAATGGTTACTAATGTACTATTCAATCTTGTCCTCTTGAAGTTTTCTAAATGAAAAGAATATAAACAATTTCTTTTTGGACATTTTAAATATGTATATCTGTGTGTGTGGACAGTGAACTTGCAACTATTTGCTTGAGCACTAATCCCATTTTGTACTTTTTATGTGCCCATATTTTTAAACTTCAGACTCACAGGAAGCAAACACCAAGCTAGATTTCAAGCTTGTTCTTCTCCTCTGATTTAGGGGGTACAAAATGGAATCAGTCCTTTTTTCCTGTTCCATCAGAAAAACATCCAACAATAAAATGGGTCCATTCCACTCACCATTAAATATCTAAACATAGTCCCACGAATTGTTAGTCTTTTTTTGTATAGCTTTCCATCTAAACTAGACGAGCAATATAATTGAGCAGGTTTATTTACCTATATTTCTTTTGGCAGGAGATAGTGTATTCTCCTTGCAGTTTTTGTTATCTGATGATCAATCATCAGTCTAATAGTTATGAATCCTTATAACTCTTTTTCTGAATTGATGCAGGGATTATTAATGGCTGGACTTGCTCTTGAAGCTGGCTGATTGTTTCTCTAAATTGTTTGACAATGTTTACCAATTTTATGAAGAAAATTCAGTGCACAGGTCACAATGACTTGGCACTTGTCCACACTTGATAGTTGGCTGACATTTCCATCACACCTCAACAGAATTCAGCAACAGTAGGGGTATGGTATGTGTAGCATAAGAATTGATAAATTCCATTTACTTGTGGATACATATAGCTAGTTGTATTTATCAGATTTGTACAGTTATGTCTTAGGAAAAATAAATTTTCTAAAGTTTCATCAATGTTCTAAGATTCTTTCAATCCTTTTTCTAAATAATTTATGGCCTGTCCTACTAATAAGTGTGTAACGCTTACATTGTGGCACCTGCTAGTTTAATGTACACTTTACATTGAAATTACTGTTTGACAATCACACAAAGGTGCTGCGACTTCAGAATGGAAGTAGAGCATGTTCATCATGAAATTATCTTCAAAATCAAAGATAATTAATGCATACAAGTGGTATAACATCTCAACTTTGCTAAAAGGTATCATCTACAGTTTGTTTTGCTTCTTGATAGCTATGAACAACTTATATTTTCCAGAAGGTGAGTTTGTTTATAGGTTTCTAATTACATTTATTGAAATTACATTTCTAGAAAGAAGAATGCTAGCAACACACTCTTTTTAAAACACTTTTTCTTATTGGTTAAAATTTATTGAAAACTACAAAATCTTGAGAACAATTCATTAAATAAGATGTGAGACCTACAAAATTATGTTTTTCAATAAATTTCAACCAATAAGAGGAAATATGTTCAGAAGAGTGTGTCAAAAAGTGTGTTCCTGACATTTCTCTATCTTAGAATACTATGGCAAGAATGCTATTTTTGAGTATTTTAGAAAAAATCTATTTAGTTAATATTTGAAATTACGGGGAATCTGTTTTGGAATTCCAGAGAATAACATAAATAACATAAACGCTTGTTTGATTCATGATGCATATTCCTAGAAATATGTGATAATTCTAAAAATGCCCTTACTATATAAAATATTTACTTATTATTCATTTAATTGTCAATGATAAAAAATGACGAAAAATTGTTGCAGCAAAAGCTTTTGACAATGACTTATGAATGATGTAAAAGTAGTACAGAGAGAAGAGTTATAATTGATGATGTTGCAGTAAATTACTAAAGAGAAGAGTTGCAGGAGTCTGCGATGAACCATGACTATGTTTCTGCCTTTGGTTTGAGGCTTTCTAAACGAAAAACCAATTAGTAAGGGTAGAATAGCAAATACCTAACTCCTCTCCTAGTGAGAATGACAATGGCCCAAAACATATAGACTTTCCTTAAAATAATTAGTTCCTGAAAATATTATTTTAAAACTTAATCTAAATGTGAAAATGTTTCGTTTCCACTTTCAGATTCTTTGGAACAACTTATCAAAATTCAAATCAAATACTAACTACCTGAACCAGCAGTGAACAGTGAACCAGGAAAAATTTAACTTTGGGCTTGTATGTAGTGATCTTTTCATTCAACTTAACCTCAACCACATGTTTTGCATTTTAGGCGAATAATAACATGATTTCGTGAAAAGAAAAGCCACTCATAAATAAGCAATAGTGATTAAGGTTTTTTTTTTTATTGTAATACATATATTAATTATCAGACTAATTTATTCATATCATTGCATTTTAATTCGTTTGAAAATAGCATTTTTTTTCCTTTTGTACAACAAAAAGAATATTAACTCAAATCAAGAGCATATAATATGTAATAATTCAAATAACAAGTGAGGTTAAATTAATTTGTAGATTCTAATAGTGTTACAAAGTTTTAATCAAGTTCTTGTAGTTTGTAAACTTTCAACACGGTTTTTATAATTTTAAAATTGTGTAACAGATTCTTTATAGGTTAACACCTTTAAGCTCCTGTCCTCAATTCTCTCTCTCCCACTGCATTTTGTTTTTCCAAAATTTATTATCTCCAAATAAAGTAACATGCAAGAGACAGGACTTTAGTACCGTTACCATTTACCAACATATTAGTGCTTGGTTCGAAGTGTAGAAGTAGGGAAAACAAACGGCATAAGAAATTAAGAACTCATCCAACAATCCCCAAAATAGGACCATTGACATAAACTAGTATCGCTGCCGGGCGATGCCTGGAACTTTTTTATCTCTATTTTTAAAATTAAAAAATTAATATGAAATTTTATTTTTTTTGAAAAAGTACATATATTTTATATTTTTTGAAACACATTTTTGTATATAATATTTTTAAAAATTGATCTCCTTTAATTTTTCTTTATTACAAATCAAAATTTTTAAACTTATTTGCTCTTGACTCGTGAAACTACAACATATAACTAACTCACCTTGATTGTTTAGCTTATTTCTTTTCATATTATGAAAATTACATCATTATTTGGATTGAGATCTACTTAGTAATAATGGCAATTAACACAAACAAACACAACTTAGTGGAGTTAAAGTTATTTTTTGTGGTAAACACGTTTAAAGTTAGATTATCTAAAAAGGAAAGAAAAAAAAGGTATATACATCTTTAAATTTTGATGAGTTCAGATTACTATGTACCTTTTAAATTAAATTAAAGGAAAATTGTTTTTTCAAACTTTAAGAGTGAGTTCAAAATACAAATAAACACTACAAATGAAGAACATCCTTGTAGAAATCACATTAAATACGTATCTTGACAGTTGCAAATCCTACTCAAGATTGGAGAAAAAAATATAGAATAAATAAATGAAAATAGCAAGCCACAAACTGAGTTTGAGTGTCTTTTGCCCAACAAAAGTAATGGTACTGTGGTAGGCCTAAGATCTATATAGGAGCATAACCAAAATCCACATTGGCTTCATCAAAACATGTCCTTTGCTTGCAAAGGATGAGGAAAGATAACGAGTGTAGAATATAAGAATATGAGAATAGAAGATGTTGAAATGGAAGCTTGCCAATCCTACCAGTATCACCAAAAAATATGAAGCAAAAGTGAATATTAAACATTAAATATTAGGATGACATAAAAAGTAGCATTGCTGTGACTCAAAAATAAATAAATAATAATAATAATAATAAAATCAAATCTCACTAACGTTTCCTCCATATTGGCCAAAAAATGAAAAATGTCCACGTCAACATCTGTAAATGAGAGTTTTGCATCCCTCAATGAATTTTCAACTGGTGTCTTGAGCCTGAAACAATTCAAACTCAATGCACTTCAAAATAACTCCCTGACCTGAGGAGGAATAGATTCAATTATCATTACCTATCAAGAAGATTTGAACAAAATTCCTCGAATTCAGCCCTTGTGAGGGTGGTCTCAATATGCTTGGAGCCATCGGTTATAGCAGTTATGAATGGCAAACTGAAAACACAGGCATTAGTAGCTTAGTGGTTTGCACAAAGGTAAAAAAGCACAATGAAAAACTACTGTATTGAACATAGATTGCCTAATGACAAAGTAAACACTTGATGTTTGTTTGAGTCAATGATGAGAGCTCCATCTTTGCTTTCCCAGCTGTCTTAGTGAGGCGTTGAAGACCTTGTCTGTCTTTCAAAAGGTCTATGCCTTCATCTCTCTTGAAGTTTGAAGCCAGCCAATCAACAATTCTTAATCACAACCCAAACCAACTTATAATACTTAACATAAGAAAGGATTGGTTTATTATTCAAAGAAAGTGTCATATTCACAACCTAATTTCCTTCTACATCATGATTCTCCATCCATGGCAGAGGTAACCATTAGTAGAACTGATATATCATTACCTTATCCTCATCCTTTTCCCTCCATACCATATGCTAAACAAAGAATGCAAATAAATATGATCACAACCAAAAATTAGAATTCTATTTTCTTCCAAAGCACAGAAGAAGAAACTTGGTTGTGCCTTGAAGACAATTTTTTGATAGAAATAGTTGTAAGGAGCCAAAGTGTTCTGCAATCCAAAGCTGAATTACTGCAATCCAATTGTTCTCTTTGTCTTTGACTGTCCTTCATTTTCCTAATAAGAGCTAAAAATAATAAAAAAAGACCACAAAAAAAGAAGAAGAAATGGAACCCAAATTGTGACATTCAATGAAGTGAAAAATTGAAACAACAAAAGAGAGAGAATTTTTGACTCGAATAAAGAAAACGAGCGACCCCTGGACCTCAAGAGGCCAAGCGCAATTTGCTTCAGTGATTATAGGCGGAGGCATGGAGAAGTTGGGAGAAAAACAAAGAAGAAGAGATAGGAGAGAATAAAGCAAAAGAGGGTGAATAAATTATGTCAGCTTTTACATTAAAAAAGCTGAAACACCGTCCCATTATGTTCAAATAACCTTTCTATCCCGCATCCATGTTTCTCTGCTTGATTGCAATGTAACAAGCATCTGAAAGAAACCCTACAAGGCTAGGTTGGGTTTTACGGTCCAACAAAAGAAAACCCAGTATCAAAATGGAGGGTAAAGACAGAAATCCATTATTAATTGAATAGTAAATAGCTTATTCTCAATTGCAAAGTTATAGATAGATGATATAGGTCACCAAAATTATCATCCAATAAAGCCAACTATATTTATATAAATATAAATGTGTGTGTGTTTCAAATGAAAAACTTCTTAAATAAAAAATAAGAATAATTAATAGTAGTCATTAAATTACAATTAAAGACAATTAATGACTGAGATTAAAACTTAGTTAAAAACTTTTTATGAGATCATCATTATTGCCACCTCCATCATTATCACCATCATTGTTGTCACTGTTATTATCACCATCATTGTCATTGTACCACTGTCGCTACAACTACTACCACTGTCAATGCTGTTGTCAGATGGCAGCGATGACGACGATGGTAGTTGCAGTGGTAGCAATAGTAGTCTCATAAGATGTATTAATTGGGTATTAATTTCAAATGCAATTTTGTTTTAATTATGATCTAAAAACTATCATTAAAAATTCTCATTTTTTCATTATAAGAATTTTTCATTTAACACACACTCTCTCTCTCTCTCTCTCTCTCTCTATATATATATATATATATATATATGGAGTTTACTAATATACTTACACTCTTTTTTCAATTGAAATGCATTAACAATCAACATAAAAAAATTTAGACAAAAACCCAACGACCTGTTTTGTCTCCCTAAGTTAATTTAGGAATTATTATGGTAATTTATTATTTGATTTTAAAATAATAAAAAGATAATTTCTCTCTCTTCTTCCACTCTTTCTCTCTCCTCTTCCATCTCTCAGGTCTCATCCATGTGTGCCTACCACTGTCGACACTCCATTGCAACACCGTTGTCAAACCCAATCTCCATTGCAGCACCATCATCGAACCTAAGCATTGTCGGCACACCCAAGCTTGAAGCCAGCTCATGCTCATTCCATTAGCTGCTCGTTCTCGTGCCCATGTCGTGGCCGTTCCCATCTCGCACGCCATTGACAATCAAAAACCCTCCGTTCACGAAGAGGTCGAAGCACTGCTTCATTCTGCTTTTGGCCGAATTGAAGAGGAAAGTTCATTTTTTTTTCTCTCTTTTGGGAATTAAGTTGAAAATTGCAAAGTTAAGTGGAAGAAGAGGGTCATGTCCTTAGTTGCCATTCGAGTTGGGAGGGGTGAGGGTTAATCAAATTGGGCGTACTTAAGGATGGAAATAAATTAGGCCGAACAAAGTTTTGTCTAAATAGGCTTAGTCTATTTTAAAAATTCATAGCCTAAGTCTGATTTATTCCTTATTATAAGCTTTATTTTAAACTTAACTTATTTGAAAGTTTGATTTGACTTGTTAACTTACTTAAAGTCTTATTTCATATTAAAATCTTTTATATAAATTTAACTTCTCTCTACATGGGCTAATAAGCTCATAGGCCAATGAAAAAAAAAATTCTATGTAAAACAAATTATAATATATATATATATATATATATATATATATATATATATATATATATATCAAAATAGCTGCTACACAAAACACGAGACAAATGTGAAAATAGGCAAAAAAAAGTTTTATAAGAGTCAAGATTATAACATATTTATATGATATAAGTTTATTTTTAATGTCTAATCTAACATTCATAATAACTTATTTAAAATTCTATTTTGTAATAAGTCCTCTAAACAAGACATAAATTTATCTTTCAATAAACTTATAGGTTTGACTATTTATGTATGTAAACATGCTTAATATATGAAAAAGGTTAAAATACATTATAACAAATTTCATATAATAATAATACTAATAAAATTTATTATTTATATTTACTTAAATAGGCTGATTTGTTAGGTCTAGAAAGTTTTTTAAATAGTCTAAAGCCTGACATTTTTAACTAAATAAGCTTTTATAAAGCACAGACCTAGTTTCTTTACTTAAAAAGCCTGACTTATCCTGGGCCTGATGTAGGCTAAGTCATAAGTCTCTATTAGCGGTCTGACTTATTTTCATCCCTAGGCGCACTTGTTGCTATAACTTCTCCTTGAATATTTTTCTGATTTATTTGCTCGCTATCTATATGAATATATAGAAAGCTTTCGAAACCTTTCTCATGAGTTTTTAATAGCTTGTTTGTTCTAGATTTACGTTGAAGGAGGTAGGAAAAGTTAAAGGAAGAAATTGTTCCTTAGCAAATTCCATTTGAAAGCCACCAAAAATTAATGGAAACATGAGACATGGTAGATGAGAGAGAAATGATATTTTTTTATTTTTATAAAAAATAAATATTAAATTACTATACTATCCTTAAAATAAATTAACTAAAACAAAGAGTTGGTTGGATTTTTGTCTAAATATTTTGGTGTTAATTATTAATACACTCTAACTATTAAAAAAAAAGCATGAGTACATTAACAAACTCTATATATATAAAATTCAGTTTTATAATGTTCTCTGTTAATATCTTCGATTCAAATGTTATATACCAAATAGATCTTAGAAAAACATAGCAAACTTAATAATTTGTAGATTGTACACGAAAACAAATTTATGTATTGAATATCCTTAAAATATTTATTAATTTGTTTCATTTGTAGCTTGGACTCGAAAGGATATTTGATTCTAGACTTGCAAGCTGAAAAATCATAAGCTATACAACATTGTATGTAACTCTCTCTTTTTTTTTTATCAATTTCTCTCATGTATAACTACCTATGTACAATTACTTGTAAAATTATTTTATGATACTAAATAGCAGTTCTATTCACAATCCTAATGATTTATAAGAAGGATATCATATATTTTCACCAACCATTCTCTCAACAAGAAAATTTATCTTGAAATATAATTTTTTTTACCCAATTCTTTAGATACCTTTTTATTTAAAAAAAGATAAAGGTATTATATGTACGAGTCTTGCACTTGTGCATATAATATCAATGATATTAAAAATGTTATTTATATATAGTGTTGTGTTTTAAAAATGTTGATGCCTTAAGCAAATTTTATGTTTTATCATAATATAATATAATATAATTCATCAATTGTTATTTTTTTCTTCTAATTTCTGATATACAAATTTATTAATTAATTTTTATAATAAAATAATTTCAACATCTCAATGTATTTAATTTATTCAATCACTATTTTCCAACATAGTTATTCTCAAATAAAATCTAAAAAAATAATATGAAGAACTTCTTTTAATACTACACATAATTATAAGTATTATTAATAATACTTTATAAATATTACACATAGTTTAATGTTTCTAATAAAGTATTAATTTCTTTTGTTTGCATTTCTTTAATACCTTTAGTTCTGGAAAAAAAAAATTTAAGACCACTAATATTAAATTAAAGTTCACTAAACTTAAAAACTTGTTTCAATATTAATGCAATTTTTTTTTCAATTCGTCATCTTTAAAATTTTCAATTGTCTGAATTCAAATAAAAGCTTTCATATTTTAAAATTTGTTTAAGTAGGCCCCTTAATAAAGAAAATTGATTGAATACGTATACAAAATAATCAAAACCAAAAAAGAATTAATCCATTCCAATATAATTAAGGAGAAGGTCCACTATGATCAATCTTTGGATGCAATGGACAAGGTTTTGTCCAAAGAGGACATCAACCTACTCATCAACATAAAGTTGCTAAAGGTAATGAATGGAAATGTACCTTATATAAGAGAACTGTGCGAATCATCTTTCATCATGTCTGTTGAATTTGCCACAGTGCATGAATTGAAAGCTTAAAATTTTGAAAATAAAATAAAACAATCTATTTTGTATATCAAAAAGTGAGAGGAGCAAAAAGAACAACTTGATTTGGTTTTTAGCAATATTACTTTCATGTTTTGTGCATATGTTTCAAATTGTTAGAATGGGTTGTTCTAATGTTGAAGTTTTTAGTTTCATATATTATTTTATGAACATGTTTAGGTTCTAGATACAGTATGTGTAAAGTATATATTTATCAATTTCAATTTTAAATCTCTTTACATCAGTTCACTAGTCAAACAAGAAGTAAAAACTCTTGTGAGTAGGGTATCATTCTTTTTATTGGAGTAAAATGTTCCAATTTAACTATTCAATTATCAATGAAGCAAGCAATATATTTGCATTGTCACACCACAAATCACCAAAGAAATAAAATGTAAAAATTAAATCTACTGCTATGTTTTAGATTTCAATTGATTTATATTGTGGAAAGTATACTTAGCAATTTAACACATCTTGTGGTCATCCTATGTATTTTTCCCTAACTTAACACAAAACAAGATGGTTTTGAAGTTCGAATCTCTCGAACTAGACCAACCCAATTCCTTGGCAAAGATCTCTATGAATTAAGTTCAATACCCTGCTTCAGTATGATCTATTAAAACTTAAATCAAGCATTAAGACTGAAATCCTAAAGAACACATGTTTTACAAAGGTATATTCCTAGACTCAACTTAAGACACAGTAATCAAGCATCGATTCAGACCACTCACATATGATTTGCATCATGCACGCATTCGCATTGTTCTCAACAATGAGTTACTATAAAAAAGCGTAAGCATAGAGTTGATCACTTGAAAACAGAAGGAATTGCATTAAATCAAAAGATCCATATAAAGAAATCCCACAAGATTCATCAAAACACTAATTAAACTGAGATAGAGAAAAATGAGAAAGATAAAAAGTGATACAAGATAGAAATGATAATGAGAGATGGTGAATACAATGAATCATCACCCTCCTCTTCCAAGGGGTGAATCTCCAATGGTGAAGTGGGAGAAAACCTAAAGATTAAGGTCAGCGATGGTGACAAAGTCTTCCAATGTCACCTTTGGAGCAAATGAATCTTGGATTAACTTTTATATAAAGTGGAATAAGCCCAAAAATGTCAGCAAAATAATGCTAGTGTCCCATGCTGGCCAGGCATTTGGGACATTCAGCTACTATTTGAAATGGATAGGCTTTTGTCAGTTACACACTAGACAGTGTGACAGACGCTACTTTACCAATATGAATTGACGTTCTAGTGTCCAATTTGGCTTCTCCAAGCACTGCGGCATCTTAGCCACATATCTACCCTAAGAATTAGGTGCTTTTAGCGTTCAACACAACATTTGTAGTATACTTTCAGCGTCCAACATTGAGCTTTTGTGGAGAGCCTTATCTTTAGCTTCACTTGATGTGGGACGCCATCCAGCATCTCAATGTTGCACTACCAAATGTAAGAACTTTGCTTTGCTTTACTTACAAAAGTGTGAAAATATTCCTTTTAAGCTAATTTATTTGCAGACAAAGAAAGTAAACTATTTTTGTCTTTTTTCTCAACATTTTCTTCTTTTTATAAAGCTTTTCTCAAGTTTTTACTCATGAATCATGCACCAAAACATGAGAATTCATCAAAACCCAATTATAAGTTACATACACGCTTCTAATGGCTTTTATATCCAATTGTATGTATTGATCCATCTTCATTAAATCTTTGTATTTCAAGAGATTCTAGAAGAAATTGATGAATAAGTTCGTAAATTTGGTATATAAAATTTGTATATATATATATATATATATATATATATATATATATATATATATATATATATATGTAAATAGTCGCCTGGGCCTGGTCACTGCAACCCAATCACACTCCAGTAGAAAATCTCAATGTCGTATTTGTTTAAATTAAATCAAATTCAAATTTACTAAATACCATTATTTCCAAAATTCTATTAAAATTGTAAAATCCATGATGAATTCAAATAACCTTATTTCAACTTGAAAATTTTATGGGAAGCTACTGTCACAGTTTATAACCATTGGAAATTTTTTCTCATAATTTTTGAAAATCATTTTGAGTGAAATTACTATTTTAACCTTAGCATTAAATAAAATACTAAAACAGTTATATTTTACTCAAGTAATTCTGAAAACTTAAATATGAAAATCTTCGATAATGAAATTAAAATATACCATTTCAAGTTAGATTTTTTTTGTATGTGTGAAATAATAATTTTGCCCTTAAACTAATTTTTTTCACAAAATAATTCTATTTAACTAGCCTTGTTCCCAAATTTCTTAAAATAGAAAATTTAATATAAAAATTCAATTTCCAAATAAATTCACTCAAAGATATTTTAATAATATTTTTCAAAATATAAAATATGAGAATACCCTTTTATAATTTATCTGAGTCTTCATTTAGAAACTAGTATAGATTAAGTTACTTTTTGCACAATCTTTTTATAAAATTTGTTATAAACTCTCCAATCATTTTTAAATATAAAGCCCACATTAGATTTAATATTTTAGGGCCTTTAATTACTAGTTCGGTCTTGAATCTTTAAGATCAACTCCAATCCTCCAATTTTTCTTCAACTCCAAGGGTTATGTAGTAGCCATACAAGTTCGTCCAAGATCCAGATGCAATGGTCCACTCAAAAATTTTATTCAAGTTTTGCTTAAGTATTTTAGGAATTTTAAAGTGCATTATTCATCAAATAGTCCCAAAAGCCCCAAAAAGTATTAAAACACTTATTGGGTAGTAAGAATAACATTACAACATACCAAAAATAGTAGCATACTCAGCCATACATATAAAATTTTTGTGGCTCTTGTGGAGCCTAAAATTAACACCAAACCATTTATTTTCATCTCATGGCACACAAATGAACTCAAATAATTATTTTAAATCATATAAATAAAATAAACTCATATTTATTCAAGAGTACACAACAGCCATGCCTAGAGGTATCACATATTTTTCCATGCTTAAAATAAATATTGAACACAAAGATTCAAACTTTGGAGAGAGGTTTCAACACAAAATCAAACCTATAATCATTTCAAGCCAAAAATCACCAACAAAGATGTCAAGCATCATACCCAAAACAAAAAAAATAATAACCATTAATGTTTAAGAGGATTTAACTACTTAAAAAGATGAGAAATGGGGGTAAGCTTCCTTACCCTTAAAGACCCTTGAGTTAGAAGCTTTGGAGAGGTTGAAAAAGTGAGGAAAACTTGAGGCTTTGGAAGGGCTTCTTATAAATCCAAAATGGTGCCATAAGAAGGTGGATTCATAGAGTAAAAATGTAAGAAAATATGTAAGGAGAAGAGGTATAAAACTCATGTGAAGGAGAGAAAAAGAAATGGTTGAAAGACTCACCAACGACTTGCAAATGGAAGTACTTTGAGAGGAAGTAGAAAAACTAAGTTATTAGAATGAAGGACAAATATTAGGCCCCAAACAGTTTTGATTGAAACAAACAAAGTAATCAGAAGTTTTTATTATGAAAGAGCAAATTTATTCTCGCAAGACTCAATACGTCGTCTTTTAGAAGATCATATACTCCAAAACACAGTGTTTCTATCCTAAGTCTTTATGGTCTTATTAGTCTTTCAGAAGCAAAGGTGAAATCCTTAGTCTTACAAAGACTACTAAAAATATTGAAGAAGCTGTGTGAAAATCAAATAGTAAAAAGCTCACCTACTTCATCAAAAGATGTGTCCAATTGTCTTGCAAAGTACAAACAAAGTACCTTTTCAGAACAAAATTAGTTTTATATTTTGAAGCACGACTATAGTACAAGAAAGGCAAGAAAAGAATAATGTTTTATTTTATAGGGTGACTGGTTGGTGAAATGCAATAAATGCTGCATTAAATGCCCCAACATTCACTTTGCAAAGAAAGAAGGAGGATTTAATGGTTTTACAACATATATTCGAGGAGTCTATAAATGCTAGAGATTTGAAGAGGAAGCTAGAACTTATGCTTAAGTAATCATGCAAATCCTCCTCATGCTATAAATTCTCTAAGTGTTAAATCCCTGAAAACAAATACTATAACTTTATTTCTATATTTGTCTTCTATAAGACTAAGTAATCAGTAAGCATTTACCCTTAACCATTTCTTAGTGAAATTGGTTTGAAGCCTAAAGAGGCTTTGAGTTGAAAGAATACTTGGTTAGTTGCTTGGAGAAGCAAATTAAAGAATACTCGTTGTAGAGCCGGAAGAGGCTTGTCAAAAGAATACCTGCAAAAAGTGTTTGTTATAGTGAAATACTCGATAGAAAGCTAAGGATTGGACGTAGTATTAGATTAAGACGAACCAGTATAAATTTCTTTGTGATTTATCTTTTTCCTTATCTTCATAAAGTTTTTTCTTATACTATCTTTGAAGTACCAAAAGAGTTTAGATAAACTTGTTTGAACAAGAAAGATCTTTTGCATAAAATCAAGTTAGTTTAATCAAATAGCCTTTGGTTTTTGATAAGCCCATAAGGCAATACTGTTTTGCGAATAGATTTGCAAAAATTTATTTAAAACACAATTCAACCCCTCTTCTTGTATTTTCTTATGGTTTACATAAGTGTTGAAACCACTTAGCCCTTGATCTTTATAGGTTTAGGAGCAAGAGAAGAAATTTGGGGGAGGGGGGGAGATAAAGGGCTACGACGACTATAAGAAAGACAAAGAGGGAGAATTTGTCATTTAAGTTTTAGGTTTATGTAAAGAATGAATAGGGTGAGGTATTTAGCTTTTAAGGAGGGCAAAAATGGAAGTTTCAAAATAAAATTCCTTCCCATTTTTACCACAACAATGTTTGGCCACCCATATGGCCAATGAGGGCCTTGGGCTTGAATTCTAGCTATTCTTGTGTATGAGTAAGAAGTTAGAGTAAATGAATAAAGTTGGTTTATCCAAAAGAGTGAAAATTTTGACAACTTTAATCCTTGTGCTAATGACCTTGTTTAATGTGTTAATGATGCATTAAGATTAATTGGACATTAAGAAATATTATATTAGGTTGATAGTATTTTTTCCTACTCCAGAAAAGCTTCTTGAAAAAGGCATATTTGATACTGGATTAAAATAATACTATTTTAATCAATTGTGTCAAAGTTAATTCTAATTTTCATAGAAACTTAATTATAATTAATAATGAATAATTGTAATTAATTCCATGAATTTCTTAATTTTTTTCTCACTTTCATAGTGTAATTCTACATTGTTAGTTTACAAC
>QUWT01000648.1:0-19309 GCA_004329165.1 Spatholobus suberectus | reverse complement strand
TTTAGCATTTAAGTATGTAATGGCTGAGGAAGAAGGAAGAGGATGATACTGATTTTAATGTTGAAGAAGATGACTGTCCAGTCCTCCTTGTATCATAAATATATTGAAAGAAGTGCATTGGAGAGTGCTGGCTAAATGGATCTTGGTGTTATGATGACTATATACATGACAAAGAGGATGTTATATGAAGTTGCAAATTTTTTTATTGGATTTGGGACTTGTGACAAGAATCCTATTTAAAAAAAAATAAAAAATCTAGGCACTGGTTAAACAAAAAGTCAATTATATGCATCACTAAAGTCATTTCAAGTGAATATCAAGGCATTTCACGGAACAAAAGCAGAATTGCAATGGGTGGCATCATGCTATGGGGTGGTGGTCCCGTTTATGGGGTCAAATCAATATGTTCTAAGAAGAAATATTTGAATCTCATTGATTCCATAAGTATTATACTGAATCCCATCAGTTAAATTGCTTTTTTGAATTTGGATAGGAGTGCCCTATTTCTTTGGCCCCTTTGTTGTGGAGATAAGTTAAGGAAAGAATTGAGATAACGGCTTAGACATTGGATTTGCATGCATAGTCAGGCATTAATTTTTTAATAATAATGACTTATTATTTTGTCCTTTGACATCTTGTAACCTTGAGAACAAGAAGCAATTATCATTTGCTTCTAATTCCTGGTATTCTTCCTATCATTTGTTGAATATAAAATTGGCTGAAGTGAATCTTTGTCCGTTCATAATCTTAATTGTATTCTGCATTGAATAATTGGAAAACCGTGTCTATCACTTCACTGGAGCATTATTGCTTTGATTTACTATGTTTATGTAAACTATAGTATCTATTGCCAGATGTGTAATTGTTGAGGATGGGAAGGTTATAGCATCAGGCAGGAACCGAACTACTGAGACACGAAATGTAATTTGATCAATGACTTATTTTCTGTTTCATACAGTTATTTTCCATGGTTTGTTTTATATTTAGCTGTTCCTTTAATAATCTATTTGTTGTTTAGAAACAATGGATTACTTTTGAATTTTTTGCTTGTCTACTGAAACCTTCATTTATGAAATTTGGTTTCTGTATGTTTATTTTGTTGGATATAGGCATTAGCATACATTTTTTCATGGTATAAATGGGGGCCAAATTGCAAGTGAAATTTTAAAATTTTAAGGTTCTGAGAGTAATGAAGAAATATTATTTGTTATAGCATGAAATAAGAGTGTAAAATAAGTATTCACTGGCTTTTAACTCAACCATTGTGAATGGTAACATGAGAAAGAGAAATTGTACAGATAAATGGGAACCAAATTGCAAGTGAAATTTTAAAATTTTATGGTTCTGGGAGTAACGAAGAAATATTTTTTGTTTAGCATGAAAGAGGTTTAAAATAAGTATGCACTGGCTTTTAACTCAATCATTGTGAATGGTAACATGAGAAAGAAAAATTGTACAGAATGAGAATATGAAGCTTGGCTCATATGCCTCCGTACATGATAGACTAAATTTCTTTTTAACTGAATCCCCAAATATTAATTTGCGTGAATGAAAACTAGTGAGAATATTTATAATCATTAAACACGTGTTATTATTTTATACTTAAAAAAAGCCATATAGTGAAAACTGATTTAACCCTCCTAGTCTGGCCTTAAAAACCATAAATATTAATTTCTAATAAACATGCAGTGCACTCTTCAAATGACAGAAAACAGATAGAAAATGTGGAAATTTGAAAGAGTTGAAAACATTAACTTAAATAAATTGCTTACGGTGGTAATAGGTTTTGATTTGCACGGAATTTACATTTATCATTTTGCTCTGTTATTGGTTTTACGGACTTGGGTGAGTGATCACACACCTTGTCAATATTTGTTTTCACTTAGTCCTTGATTTTAATTAACCATTCCTTGATGGCCATGAATGTGATTCTTGGTTAAGTACTTTCGTTTAAGATATTGGTTGTGTTCCATTTTAAATCATAAAGAAAAAATTTGACTGCTCTAGTCAATTTTTTTGCTATCAAATATGTTGTGATAAGAAATTTTCATTCGTTCTTACACGACTCAGTAACAGTTATTACATGTTTCACCAAAGCTTTAGGCAATTCTTTAATCAGTCTTTCCTTTGGCTTTTTCTTCATTATTGTAATCATTTTATCATGCACGAATTTCTGTTATTGTTTCTCGGTACTTTTTTACAGGCTACAAGGCATGCAGAAATGGAAGCTATAGATGTGCTTCTGGGGCAGTGGCAGAAAAATGGACTTTCAATGTCTGAAGTTTCTGAAAAATTCTCAAATTGCAGCCTTTATGTTACCTGTGAACCATGCATAATGTGCGCATCTGCTTTATCAATTTTAGGTATGCTCCTTCAAGTCTTCAGTTGATCAATCTATAACAGTTGCACTCTATATTGTCCTTTGTACTTCATTTATTTGTGTATTATCTCAGGTATAAAGGAAGTATTTTATGGCTGTTCAAATGATAAATTTGGAGGCTGTGGATCAATACTGTCATTGCATTTAAGTAACACACACCACTCAATAAGTACGTCTCTTCAGTGTCAGCACCATCTATGCAAGCCTTGTCTTGACCTATTCTTTTTTTATTACTCATTATTATTTTTTTGGTGCAAGTTATTTACTACTCGCAATCTTTTGAATGGATGTTTTATTGTTGTCCTTTCTTATATCTGTCCGCTACATCCACTAATGTATGTAAATAGATAATTCTTATTTTTCTTCTAATTAATAGTGAAGTTCCACCCGGAAAGGGTTTCAAATGTACTGGAGGTATAATGGCATCGGAAGCTGTCCTTCTCTTTCGAACATTCTATGAGCAAGGAAATCCCAATGGTAAGTTAGACTAGCACACAACCTTCTAAAGCTCTCAGGTATTGTTGATATGTGGTCCATATGGGCCATAGTAATAATACTAATGCTCTTTAAATGTCTTCTCAGCTCCAAAGCCACACAGGCCTCTAGCACGTCAGGCATGAAGTTTAATTTGTATATCACTAGGTTGGTTTTCATTATTTCTGTGCACAAGTTTTTTGATTATTTGTGGCTGAAAGTTGTTGTTTGTTACTAATCCTGTGGTTTGAATTTCTTTTTGGTCTTCTAATATTTGCTGACAGTTACTGATATGGTTATCTGCCATGACTTGGGAATCTGTGCTACCGTAGCATTGTGGGTGGGTTCAAGCCGGTATTGAATGTCATACAGGGATTTTCAATTCGAGAAATCAACTTCATGTATGATTTACGACAATGATTAGAAAGATGAATCAAATGATGTCGTTTGAAATGAATCTTACTGGATTAATTAAGTTCAAACTAATTGCCAAACGGAATTGAAGCTTTTCAATTTCGTTAAATATTGTGTTTCTGAAGTTGCAGCGTGTTTCCACTTTATTGTATACGTAATACGTAATACGTAATTCCTAGTTATGGTCTAATTGATAAAGGAGTTCGAATAGAAAGTGAGAATTACCAATTATTCTTCTTTCTGTTCGGGGATTGGCACGTTCAGCCTATAATGTTAGTAACTTATGCTTGCTATCATTTGTTACGTCTTAAATAGTTAGTGTTATATAAAATACAAACAAAATTTAGATTATGAAGATCAATTTTTGTTTTTAATAATGATGGTAGATTTATTTGCGGACTTTCGAAAGATCATGTCAATATCTACACGATTTGCTTAAAATTTAACAGTTCTATATAGAAGTGTTCTTTGGTGACATTGCCCTTACAACTCGTCAGTGTCGATCATTGCCTTGTTTTTTGTCTGAGATTCCCAGAAAAAAGACGGTCTAAGAACAATTTCAATGGGAATTGCTTAGGTGGTTCTTAGAGATAAGAATCAGTTCTTAATTGGGAGTACCATTGGAATGAGCTGATTTGGCGGCTATGGTGTAAGAGCAGTTTTTATAGAAGGTTTATTTTAGTTTGTAAGTGATTTTACTATTGGAGTAAAAAGTTTGCTGAAATTTTTTAAATCTAATGATGGTGGCTAGGGTGGATCATATGTTTTAACTGTTAGATTAATCTTATTATTGCAGGTCTTCCCACATTGGATCCTATTTTATTTATTTATTTATTTGTCATTTCTCCACTACCACCACCCCCTCCCTCTTACTTTGGCAGCTTCCCTTTTGTCGCCAACCACCATGTGCTACTGTCGGAGGCAGCGTTTTATTTTTTTCTTCTCTTTTCTTCCCAGATCTGGCAAAAGAACACAAATACTCGTCAACTCCTACTCCTAGTCTTCCAATCTCACCTTCTTCTCCGATGTCCTCCTCTTTTCCATCCACCATTACTGGCGGTGGCGCCACCTTCCCCTCCAAGTACCTCATCCCCTACCTCATAATGGGCCTTTCCTCTGGCACCTCCTCTGAACAAACCAAAAAAATTAGATTTATACACCAAACAAACAAAAGCAACAAACACACCAAAACTTTCAAATCTACACGCCAAACAAACAAAACACACCAAACATTTCAGATCTACACACCTTCGGCACCTTCGACAACATCATACGCCAAACAAACAAATCAACAAAAAAATTAAAAAAAAAAAACTCCAGATCTACATGCCTTTTAGATCCTGAAAATCCGGGGGGTCTGGAGCGAGAAGTAGAGGAGGCCGCTGAGGTGGGAGTAGCAGATGGCTTCAGCAAGGTGGTAGGATTGGAGGAAGGGGAGAGGAGAATGACGAGCATTGCGGTGGAGAAAAACCTTTAGATTCTCACCAACCACAGCATTTTCACGCGATGAACCCCCTTGTCTTGTTTTTCTTCTTGTTGGTGGAGTTGAAATCGACAAGGATGGGGGAGAGGGAATGGTGGAGCTGAAGTCGGTGGCTGTCGAAGGGACGTTGGCAATGGTTGCTGAGAGGAGGTGTTTGACAGCAAAAAAAGAGAGTAAAGGGTGTGGAGAGGCAAAGATCTTATATGGAAAGATATAAGATAACATGTACAATAAATATTAATCCAATGGATGCTAGTTGTGGTACATGGTGGACCACCTATGACGGTGGTTCACCATAGAATCCATCCTAATCTGACATAATAAGACTTGACATAAGTGAGTTAAAAAACCCAAAAAAAAAATGGTGCACCACTAGAGATGCTCTAAGTGGCCATAGGTACCAAAGTTCCAAGGTGCATTCTACAATGCATCCAAAAGGTTAAACTACATAGATTTACTTAGCATTTTAACCAAACTACATGGATGTGCTTCTCCAAAAAAAAAAATTGGACGTACTTAGCATTTTAACCTAAGTGCATCCATGTGCCTTTCTCTTTTTTGGTGCATTGCATTGTGCAGAAGCCTAAAAAGTTACGATCTAGGAAATGACCATCCGTTTGATTTGAAGCCGACCAAGAGCAGTAGCCAGTGGAACATTTATTGTTCTCTTCTGCATGTTACATTCCTCATGAACTACCACGAAAGGGCACAAGTCTATCTGGTCAAAAATGTCTCGTTTGCTATCTATCGGGGAACAGCTTTGACTAAATCAACGCAAAATGTCTCGTTCCTATGGAATAACAATATTGCGGAGAAGTATCATTCATATTGAAGATAGTATAAAGTGATGTGATAAAGTATTGATTTGGTTAATATCTTTAACTTCAAAACAGTTCCTTTCTTTCAATAATACAATGTGAGACAGGAACTAATTACAAATCATGTATTCCCCTGCTTTGCAAATTTTTCAAAAAAAAGTCATCATTCAACCTTTTCCCTTAACACAGCTGTGGGTACATATACAATGGATGGTTCATTAGAATGGGGTTCATCTGAACCTTTTACCCTGTAATTTTGAATTGCAGTTAATTTTTGCTTCATACTATCTACTTTAGTCTTCAATTTGCTTAGTCTTTCAAATTCCAACTCTGCCACCTGAGAGCCTCCTTCAAATGTAAAATTTACCAACCTCTTTCTTTTCTTCAACAGTTTCTTCAAGCTCACATCATCACTGATCTCCATAAAGTCCTGAAGGATAAAAAAAAAAAGAAGTGAAACTTGTTAACTGAGGTCTTTCCCAATCCAAAAGAATTACAAGTGCAACAAACTATAAAAAAAACTGTTAACAAACATGGGTCTCCTTTCTTCAAGTGACTTGAGTTAAAAAATGCCCTCTTTGAAACTATTATTTGCCTTGTTAGCTTTCAAATGGAACATGAGACTATCAGAAAATCACCTTGTTGCCACCACTTTCTCCTGGCGGTGGAGGAATTTCTGGTAGTCTTTTCTTGCTAGATGACTTAATTTTCTTTCTTCCAGTGACATTTTTATCATTCTTCTGGGAATGTGTTGTAATTTTCGAGGTCTTTGATTTCAAAAGATCAGCATTCTCCTGATTTTGCAATCTGGAGTTCTTCGTAGAAGTGATACTCTGAAGCTGATCTGCTGCTCCTTCTGCTGGTTGATGCTGAACAAAATCCACTCAAATTAGAGTTCATTGCAAATTCGTAGAGGCGACAATTTCTTACTGTTTGACACAAAAAGAAGTCCTATATCTTCCAAAAGTACTTAAATTATTTTCTTTGTCTTCTCATAAAGGTGAGAATTTTCATCATATAATTTCTAAGGCATCTATCTTTTATAATCATCAGTCAATGCCTATTAAATGATTTTAGTTATTGCAATCTACAATTACCATAACTCTTCAAGTCAAAGCTTGACATCTGTTCAAGATCAATTTTACAAGCAGAAAAAGTAAAGTTTAAACATTTTATAAACCATTAGATGATGTATAGAAGGCATGGCAATTATGCAAAGAGCTACACATGGGAGAATTTCTGATAAAAATAAGAAAATGGAAGACAAAATAAACTTGCATAAATTGGACAATGAGAGATCAAAATGTGGCTTACCTTTCTGTTTTTAAGTGCCAAGTAACGTGCATTTTTGAACCATTTGCTGACCTGCATTTTCTAGCACAACTTAGTAACTGAAAGTTTGAACAGATAAAGAGTTTCTGGACATGCTAAAAGACCAAAAGTAACTGGAGTAACTATGGGGACCAAGGTAGTGTGCACCAAAAGCAAATGCAACTTCATAGGCAAATTCAAATGAAGATAGACAGAAAGTAAGTCATCACCTTCTCAGTGTCAAGTCCCAGCTCTTTTGAAAGACCTTCTCTTATAGATCTTGGAGGAAGTTCGTTCTCAGCAAAAACTTGGCGAAGCTTCTGGCTCATTTCATAAGAAGATGAAAGGGAGATAAATTAAAGAACATACAACTCTTTTATGAAGAAGATAACCAAGTGTTTCTAGTAGTACCTCAACTGCATCACGCGGAATCCTAAAACAATGCCTTTTGATATTAATGCCTGAAGAATCTTTTCTTGTCATGTTGTTGTGCTCATTATTGGGGTGCTTATTCTCACTTTCATGCAAAGTCATAAGAGAATCAACAGCATCAGACTCCTTTTCTCTTCGCTTTCTTTTGCCAGGACCCCAGTCTTCATCTTCACTCAATTGTTCATATGCAGGAGCATCCTTTCCAAACATTTCCTGGAAAGATTAACTCGAATGAAACTTCTTTTGCATGATCTAAACGATTCTCAAATTAGGATAGGAAACAAAATCAGTAACTCTATTTTTTAGTAGTATTTCATGCATAAAGACTATCTGTTGACATCACATGATTCACATCCAAGGGTAAGTGATTCATCTATTTGGTAACACATGTTTTAAATCAATACACTAAAGCCTACAAAGGAGACAGAGTAATATTTACCAACCCAATTCATTAAAATAGATATCAGGAATTCAGGATAATCTTTCCAGTGAGAAAGAGCAACAGTGTGTGTCTGTACAAAGACTGGTAAAATGATGGCCTTAAAGTTTAAGATAATCAACATTGGGTCAGTAACTTGTAACTTCCATACCACCACTGAAGTTGTAGCTTTAAAATGGAGGACTTTAATTTGCTTTTCTGAAAGACAACTTCATATACTTACATCATAAAGTTTCTGTAGTCAACAGCTTTTCGCTGCCTACGCCCACAGGCTTTTTCCTCAGACTCATCAGAATCTATGCTGCTATTGACAGAAAAATATGCATGACTGAAACCATCTACTGGATAACATTCATCATCAGAAGAACACAGACTGGTAGAACTGCTTAAATCATCAGATGCACTATCATCAGTTCCTTCTGGGTTAATATTGTGGCTGTCTTCTTTCCTCTCTGGGTCATAATCATCATCTTCAGAATCATCTGATGGCCATTCTTCTTCAGGATTCAGTAATGCAGCCTCACCATCAGGTATACAGCCTCTTCTTTGAACACATCCTTAATTTATGGCAGAAAGGAATTATTAGTTGAACCAGTAGGACTATATGGATTTGGATTCTTTAAAGCAAAGAGAACAAAGTCTAACAGATAACAGTTGATGAGAAAATTGAGTACATTCTCATATATGCATGTTTTGATATACATGCGCTTGTATTTTATAAAATTCAAAATTGATGATATATAGAGAGGGATGAAAACAGAAAAAATATGGTGTAAGAGATTATTTGGTTTAAACCCCCAAGTACTGTGCAAGGAGAAGTGAGTTCCAAGATGAGCATTCATTGCCTCCAGTATTTCCATCTTACATTCACAAAATTTACAAAACCAGCTACGCTCTCCGGGAGGAACTGCAATTTATATGTAAACAACTCATTTATTTAATGAGGTCAACACACAGGAAGTTGCAACTTACACAACAACTTGAAAAGCATATTAGGGAACTCACTATTTTCCGTATCTAAAGGAGGGTCTAGACATTTTTGGTGAAAAGCACGCTTGCATGTACCATCACATAGTATAATATCATTATCTGGAAGTTCTTCACGCATGTTGCACTTTACACAAAATATCTAGACGTAGAAAAATAGAAAAGTGAATATACAGTTTTTAAAATATAGAGCCTTGTCACTCCATACAACTTAACTTCAGAAAATGCATGATAAATGGCTCTCCATCAGCAAAATAAGATAACGTGTGAAGGAGGCTCACAAGTATTAAAATGGAAAAATACAGAAACATTTAAATGCAGTGAAGTACTCACATGTTCATGGTAAACAGATCCATCCAGAGCAATGGCAGAATCTTCAATGCTACTCAATGAACTAAGAGAATCCAACTGGCGAATGGCATCACGAATACCAAGTCTACATTTTAATATCTGCTTCCTTGCTCTTTGTAGCTCCTTTTCTGGCCTAATTTTTTCTCGACTGCAAAAAGAATTTCCATCAATGCCAAAAAAGAATAATGATGAGCCACGGTGCTATTTGTCAAGGGCTAATGTTGGGTCAAAATAGCTAATAATTGTTTCCAGATAAGATCATACTGCATTGCTGCAAGCTGTTTTCCATGAAAAATGTGAAGCATTTGGAGAAACAAAACCATTCCGGTTTATAATCAACCGTATAGCATATCCATGCCAAGTTTTTCATGGAAAACATAAATTCAACATAAATGAGTACATGAAAATTCTGCTATCACCATCAATTGAAGTATTACTCAATAATCCAACCATTTATACTTATATTTCCCTTAAATAATATAGTCCCATAAATTTTTCACGTGAAAAATTTCTAGTGACATAGAGCATACACTTCTTATAATAACAATAACAAAAATCAATTAAAAGGTAATAGTTCCTAACTTAATCAACTAAAAGGTAAAATATGCATGTTATTCACCAAACATTTTTAAGAAAAATAAAATAAAGCTATAGGAAAAGTTATCCCATACCTCTGACCTTTCCAACCTTCTCCTGAGTAAGCATCAATAAGGTTCTGCTCTAGCTTCATTTTGATTAAAAGATACCTTGTTCTCCTCTGCAGGCGTGAAGGATCATCAAGATCCACATTATTCCTTTGCCTTTTTTTCTTTCTCTCTTCTCTTCATTTTGAAGCTTTACCACCCCGTCAGCATCTTTCTCCTCTTTTCTAGAGCTAAGAGAGCTTTTTTGCCTTGTAACATTGAGGATGGCTTCTGTGAAGATTTTCTGTTCTTTATAGGCAATTTTTGTCCAGTAATCAATTTCTTATCTGAGGAATCCTTACGTGGCCCTTTGACCTTGAGGGAAGAGCCAATAACTCTCTTCCTTGATATGTCAGTGCCAACATTGTTTTTGTGAGATTTTGATTCCACTTTCAGTTTATCCTTCTTCCCTTGGCACTTCGTACGTGCCTTCAAATGACTGGACTTTTTAGATCCTTTGTTGTTTAACTTTTTCTCACTACCCCGCATACTAATATATTATGTGTCAATCCTGAAAATTCAGCACAAAGGGGATAAAGTGACATTCAAATTACTTGTAAGTTAAAAAATCCAGATTGACCCATTCCTGCACAAACACGAATTTTGTATACAACAATTGGACAGAAATTGAACTTAGCAATGCAGATTAATGTTGCTTCTTATCCATTGTTCAATTATAATTACTCAATAACCTTCATAATATACAGAGAAGAAAAACGCTGACCAGTAAAAAAAGAGCACTACAATTGATCAAATACTTAAGATCAAGCCAGGATGGAACAGTGCTAAACATTGCCGCACAACATGAATTGGCAACCAGTGGAGCATTACATGGATACTCATAGAAAGACCAGAAAGAACATTGAATCGAGAATTACTAGATGAATTTAGCAAAACACACACACACAAAAAAATCAGGGTATGATGTTTAAGACCCTGATCATTCCAAACACACAGAATCCCAAATAAGTCTTCATAAGTTATTCAAATCGAGAAAACAAACACTTGTGATCAGAAGAAGAACACACACAAACACCACACCCAAGTTGTAAAGAAAAAAAATAGGCCATGACACGATGGCAAGACCTTGACTTGAATCCAAATGTCAAACCCCACAAGAGTTTGAGGCAAAAGAAACAAAACCAACCTGTATTGAAAGAAGAATATGGTGAAAGATCAGAACTTTCTGAGGCCCAGAAGCTGTGTGAACATGGTGAAAGTGCATGAGTTGGAAGGATTAAATAAGTGAAGTTTGATTGAGAGATTGGTTTGAATTTGAAATTGGGTCTCAGATTCCCAATGTTGATGGAACCAGTCGCCGCCAAATAGCTATCCCAAGCGCCACCAACGGTCAGCTTCTTGTTGTCATTCCCATTCTATGAATCTCTCTTTTCTCTCTCTCCTCTCTCTCTCTCTCTCTCTGTGGTTTTATTTTACAAGTAATTGTGGCAGAAACAGAAACGAAAAACAAAAACAAAACATTGGTTTTGCTCTTTGGGGAAATCAGATTCTTTGCTGAATCATAGGCACTGTTTAACAATTCTGTGTGGCCAATGCGTGTGTCTCAACTCGTCAATGCAACATAGGAAGCAAAAATGCACGATTATATTTACAAGGGAGAATGAATCTTTATGTGATCTCCGAATAGATTTAGCTTAGCAGAAATTACTAATTTTATTTACTGCGAGGCAATGCTATGCTTGCTACAAATTGGTAATGTTACGAAAATTAAAACTGGAATAGGTAATAACAAATTTATTTTTGTTTTTTTCTGAATAACGTTTTTATTTCATTTCTCTCTCTCGTTTTTTATGCATTATAAAGGTGTTGTTTTGTTGTCCAACTTATAATTAGAAATTAATCTCGTTCAAGATAAAGCGAATACCAATGCAGACGTTTGTAACGAAGTCATTTTTATGCGTGCAGTCAATAATCAAACTTTATTTAATTAATATATGTAAAGTTATATGTGACAAACTCTTTTGATTTTATATTCATTTTTTAACATTTTATTTTATTTATGCATAGTAATCATTGAAAGTTTACTAAAACATCTAATGATCAAATTTTTTACTAAAACATCTCTTAAAATTTACTTTGGCATATCATAAATTGACGTATTTAAACTTGTGCTAATGAGTGTTTTTGTTTTATTTTAAACTAAATTAATCTAAACATGTATCAAACTTTTACTTTTTAAATAATATATTTTATCTTAAGAATACTCATTCGTACAAGTCATATTTTATGAATTTAATTTTAACTTGTGCTTCGTAATATGTTATCATATTATTTAATAAGTTAAATATTTTTTATATAATTATTAATAATTAATATAGCCATATTGGTGTAATATATTAGGTATCAATACTGATTAAATTAAATCATGATGTGAAAAATGCTTATAAATGTAAAACATAAAATATTTGTTCTTAAGACTTAATAATGACTCACGTTTAAAATTTTATATCTTTTGTTTCCTTTTTTAATTTTATTTTATTTTTGTCACTAACTCAGGTATAACAATATCAATATGGTGTGTTATAGTTGGTAAATAACTTTGTCTCCTTAAGCATATAGTAAAAAATTCGATCTTCAGGTCTATGTGCATAGAAAAACATTTATTGGGAGAGATCAACTCCTTAAATGGATGATTAGTCTTTGACTTCTAGCTGAGAAATTGTAACATTTCAAGCGCTAACGAGGGCGGGGAGTGATCAACGATACAAAAGAGATGAGACACAGACAAAGCAGCTTCTGGCAGGCTTCTAGTAGAAGGAATACATGAATGAATCAAAGACACACCGTAATGAGAGAGATCTAGAGGTTGTGCAGGTAACGACTGTACAGTTAAGGATAACTTAAAGGAATTAATAAGTGTTATCTATACAAATAAAATGCATCTATTTTTCAATAACCTATCACTTAAGAACTCCACAGTTAAGCGTGCATGACTTGGAGGAATTCTAGGATAGGTGACATCCTGAAAAGTTTCTCAGGAAGCGTGTGAGTGAGGATAAAGTACGTGAAAAGTCTTGTGTTAGTTTGTGGGAATAGTCGTTGATTCTAAAAGTGGTCAAGCGTTACAGAAATACCCTAGGTAATGGGTTCACCCAGAAATATTAGGTATGACAATTAAATTTGAACTCACAAGTATTCATTTGACTTGACTCAACTTTGGTGGATAAAACACACTTTAATTAGATTTGAATTCAAGTTTTTTCCAATTTATAAAAGCAAAGATAAGGTCAGGGTATAACTACCCATCCCACCCTAAGATGATATGCTTTGTATGTGTATATATGAAGAGGAATCAAATAACATTAAGATAAATTTGTGATAAAGTTACTCTTTTCAATAACTTTTGGCATATACTAAATTTTATTTATCTAACCATTAAATTAAAGTTCTTATTAAATAAATCAAGTTTACAAATTTTATAAATTTTAAAATTATTTGATATTTCATTAAATTAAATTAATTTAATAAATAATTGTATATTATACTTTTAAAAATATAACTACATGTTTACTACAATATTACATCGTTACCCATGTCCAATTTGTTTGAAATTTGACGTGCATGATTTTGAGATAATATCAAAATATTTAATGATTGAATTATTAAAATTTAATATACAAAGAGTTATTAAAGGGAACAAATTTATCTAAAGTTACTTTTGAAGTAACTCTCTCTTTCTATATGTGTGTGTGTGTTAATATATGAATGAGATAGGATTTTATTCTTACACTCTTATTTCTTTTTTATAATTATTGAAAATATAAATTAATTATTATAATAATTTAAATAATAAGAATTGAAATTACATATTTTACTAAAATAAATTTATTTAAATTTCTTACTTTTAAGATTCTTATTGTTTATTAATTTTATATATTATGTGAATTAAAATATAGTTAATATATAATTTATTGAAAAATAATAAAAATTACTTTTTTTTAAAAAAAAAAAAGGTGGATGCGAATTTCCTATAAGTTTTCCCAACCCAATAAAAATGAGAGTAGATTTAAACTTTTTCTCTGTTTTTTTTTTAAACCTAACTCTAAACTCGCTTCATATTGTATAATTACTTTAAAGTAAATAAAAAGAAAGAACGAAAAATAAATTGTATAATTACTTTAAAGTATATGCACTTTGATGCGAGTCATTGGATCCCTTAGTTTGTGTTTGGTATCGCGTGTCATATTTACGTTTAAGTATATTATTGCACTTCTGCAAGATAATTTGGATATTGTTACCCCACGTAGGAGCTGTGTGTAGTTTTTTTTTTTTTTTTCTCCTGTTCTTCAGCTGACCACCCTCCTTAGTATAAAAATCATGTCAAAATTCAGAAAGAACACGGAAGCTAGATTACGTGTGTGTTTGGAAACAATTTGGTAACACAGTTTTTCATGTCCAACCAAAAAAGAAGTTAAAAGCAAGTACTACCAGCTTCAAAAAGACGTGATTTTTTTATATCAAATATTAGCGTGTTTGAAAATGATTTGGTAATGTGATTTATCACGTCCATTACCTCAAAACATAGAAGTAAGAGCTATTTGTTTCAAAGAAGTCGTGAAAAATCACATCCAATGTACCTCTAAATGTGTTTCCAAACACACTATGTCTCAAAAGTCGTTTCCAAACATGTTTTAAATAAAATGCATCGGAAGGACATGTGTCCACTGTTGATAACACCCAAACATACTGTTAATTTGTGGTCAATGGCAAAGTTAAGTTATAATTTGATTGTGATGGTCAATTACAAAAAGCATAGTTAAAGTAAGTAATTAAATTTAATTTTTTTATCAATATGAAAGTAAGTAATTAAATTTCATTATGATGGTGAAATGTAAATAACATCATTACAATAAGTAATAAAATTTTATATTTGACCAATTAAAATAAGTAATTAAAATTTTAAATTAATTTTTTTTAAAAAATATTATATATAAAATAAAGAAAAATTGAACATTTGCCCCCCTTCATATAAATTTTAGCTCTATGTGCCCCTTATATTTATAAGCTGTAGCTCCATTTTCGATTGCAATCATTGCGACATTATGTTGCAAATTTTTGTATGATTTTCAAACATACCGCAATTATAGTGTGATGATGTGGTCGAATTTTGCATTATGTTGATGTGATCTGTAATTTAAAATCATAATATTTACACTAACTTGTTTTTTTTATATAGTAGCGACAATGAGATTTAATATAAAAATTATGTAAATTATTCAAATCTTTTATTACTAGGTTAATCTTAGTAGATTATTTGCACTAATTCTTATATTACACCGGTACCAGTATGGATATTGAGTAAGATATGATACATAAAGTACAATAATTTAAAAAAAGAAGAAGAAGGATATGAATAGGACAACATATATTAAATAAAGGAAGCATAATTATTCTTATATGTTGCTTTCATTAATTTAATTTCTTGATTTTTTTAATAGAATTTCAGAAAAAAGGTCTTAGATCTTACCATACAAAGACGCATAATATAACATGTTCTTAGCACGCAAATTAATCAAATAAAGTTTTAGAATGTGGTATACCTGAAAGAATTCTTAATCAATGTCCACAATTTTGATATAACATTGGAGGAAAGCTTGATTTCATGCTTGCAATCTTCATCTAAATTCATAGAAAAGAAAATGAGGAAAAAAGTACTCTTTGTCTGATAGCTAAGATTTTCCCACAATACATATTATACTGTAACACTTTCTGGTAATGAGAAGATGAACATCAAGTAAGTTCAACAACTCATCATAAACTCATTTATATCAAAAGTCCAAATAATTAATATTTATCATTATAATTAAAATAACACAATATTAATTTTCATAATCAATATTATTTAACAATCCAAAATTAATCTAACGATTAAAATTTAAATAATGTTAATCCAAAAAAATCCAACATATTGATTAACCAACATCATTATATATATTATTGTTGCTCTCTAATCGATCTCTTACAAAATCTATTGAAAAATATATATACTTATACCCAAATTTAAATAAAGATATTATATTTAAGCCATGATCAATAATGATTCCTTCTCCATTATCTAAAAAACAAAGTATATAAGAGGTTTAAAAATAGGAAACACGGTCAAATTGTGATATGAGATAGTCGTATGTGTACCGGTATTTGGTATATGATATAGACATGTCATCAATTATAAATATTTGTGCGTTCACAACAATTTTAAAAGTATCTAAATGTCAGATTAATTATATTAGTCCATTTTTTTGTTTTGAAAAGTTCTTGTTAATTATAGAACATATTAAGGGGGCACAATGATTTTTGCCAATGGAATAAATCTTCAATTTCATGAAGATTAGTTACATCATATTCATCATGAAGCAACAGTTGTGATTCTAAACTGAATGAAATAATGTTTGAAAGTTGAAAATAGGCTAATTAGTTAAATTGGGTCAAATTATTTATTGATTTGGGACTATATTATCAAAGTGGGGTAGTCAATGATAGAAAACGCTAGTCAAACTAAAATATTTGGTGTCATGTCAACTTATTTATTTATTTATTTTAATTTAACCCCAAAATGTCAGGTGGCTGTCATGTGGGATACCCCACTAGCAATAATGTTTTCTAAAAACACTACTATCACTAAGGTATCTCATGTGACAGTCACTTAGCACGCAGGTGGCAATTTTGGTGGACATGTATAGAATATGCTAGTACTAACGTTTTCACTTTTAGGTGGACACATGACAGTCACTTGATACACAGTTGTGGACACATATGAAATACTAATACTACCAGTGTTTTCATTTTTTTATTTTTTTTAAAATGGACAGACGCATTGATTGGAAGTGACAATACACAAAACACTAGTAGGGCTAGCATTTTTACCCTTTTAATTTTTTTAAAACAGACAGAAGTTGTACTAGGTGGAGGAGACAACACACAAAACATTAACACTAATAGCATTTTCACTTTTATTTTTTTTAATAATTGGTGCGATTGGGCAGTATACAAAATGCTATTACTAATAGCGTTTTCACTTTTATTTTTTTAAAAAAATAATTTTCTCATGCCTATAAATACATGCTATTCAAGTGTAGCCTTCAGATGTGTAAATAGCAGTAGTGTTTTACGTGTATTTATACGCATGCAAAAATTATGTTTTTTTAAAAATAAAAGTGAAAAGGCTATTGGTCATAGCATTTTGTATACTGTCCAATCGTGCCAATTATTAAAAAAATAAAAAGTGAAAATGCTATTAGTATTAGCGTTTGTGTGTTGTCCCCTCCACCTAGTACATCTTTTCTTCGTTTTTAAAAAAAATAAAGTAAAAACTATTACTACTAGCGTTTTGTGTGTTGTCACTTCTAATTAGTGTAGCTATCCGTTTTAAAAAAAATAAAAAAGTGGAAACACTCATAATACTAGCATATTCCACACTTGTCCACAACTGTGTGCCAAGTAACTGCCACGTGTCCACCAAAAATGACAACGCTAGTAGTACTAGCATATTTTATGCATTTCCACCAAACTTGCCAATTGTGTGACAAGTAGCTGTCACGTGAGATACCCAATAATAGTAGTGTTTTTAGAAAATGCTACTGTCACTAGAGCATTCCACGTGACAGTCACATGACATTTTTGGCATTAAATTAAAATAAATACATGGCACCAAGTATCTCAAATTGACTAGCATTTTCTATCATTGACTGTCTCACTTTGGTAATATATTTTAAAACAGTCCCAAATCAGTAATTAATAATAGTTTATGAAAGGGACCAATTTCATCAATCAACCGTTGAAAATATGGAACGCGTCCATAATGTGAATAGCAGCGTAGCACTTGGAAATGAATTATTGGGTGAAACTGAATTCTTTTGCCCCACTATCCAAATAATCTAACATTTGTAAGCTGCGAATATTAAGGGAAAAAAAAAGGGCATATGGAAATTTTGTTTTAATCAACGGGGCTTTAAGAATAGCAGTATAGCACTTGCTAAAAATTTTCTTAAAAGTGCTTTGGCTGCAAGAATAAGGACCACATTGACATCGTATATAATATTGAAAATTTTCGATGCAAATCAATTCAAAATATCAGACGTACAAGAAAAAATGAAAACAAAACGATTTTTTTTTTCCATTGACTTGTTTGAAAAATCATAAGAAAAGAAATATCAAAGGAATTTTAAGATGCAGCTGCTGATCAGTAATAAGTTCACCAAACACGTGACTTGTTTCACTTTCATGAAGGAGATGATCATGCTTCCGAAACAGACATGGCAGAGGTGTTTGGATGTACTTGGCCTGATTATTATTCAATCCTCCCTCAACCGCCTTCTATTGAAATGAAATCCTATCAATAAGGATAACACGGGAGAATATTATTATTATTATTTTTCAGTTTGAGTTTATTTATGTCACGTGGGCATTTAATTTTATCAAATGGATTAAATAAATAATGTAATATTTCTTAAATATATATATATATATATATATATATTATTATTATATATATTGTTTTTGCGTCAATTGTAGATTTTTATATATTGTTTATTGGGTAAATTCAGTTAGTATTTGTGTATTTGGTTTAAAGTTTGCACAACTTTCTATGCAGTTGAATGTGATTGGAAGAAATTGTTGGATTGACATTGAACGGCCTTTCTAACGAAAAACAAGCACAGCATAAGTATGCTACGTTATGATAATGGATCAAGTAATGTGGAGTTCGTGATTACTGATTAGCGAAAAGTAGGATTCTTATTCTCTCTCCATTATCGACACTTTTCACATTTCTAATTAATTAGTTGTAGAAAGAAAGTTAAGAGAAAAAGATTTTGTATAAATACAAGTTACCATGAAACATCTTAACTTTTTTCTTGAAGATCACTAATCTAGTGATCTCAAGTATGTTGTTAAAAAGAGAAATGTTATTTGTACAATAACTCATACAATAATTTGTACAACACTTTTTTATGTTTATCTCTTTCCAACACATCATTTATTATGTCTTATAATGATAGAGATAGATAGACAAAAGAAGTGTTGTTATACACATTGTTGTATAAATTGTTGTACATATATTACATATTGTTAAAAAATGTGATCTCAAATATGTTGTTAAAAAGAGAAATATTATTTGTACAACAACTCATACAACAATTTATACAACAACACCTTTTGTGTTTATCTCTCTCTAGCACATCATTTATTATATCTCATAATAATAGAGAGAGATAGACAAAAGAAGTGTTATTATGCAAATTGTTGTACATATATTACATCTCTATTAAAAAATATGATACTATAATTAACATATTAGTTTAGAGTAATGATACATGAATCTCTCTCTACTACAAACACTTTAATAACATTTATTATATCTTTTTATCCTTTTTTCTTTTCTTATCACATCATATCAAATATTATTTTTTATGGCTACAATGATATCATATATTATACATATATTTTTCCTTTTTCTCTCACTAAGTGTCAAATGAAAAATAAAACAGGAACACTAATTTGGTACTAGACACGTAAAAA
>QUWT01000646.1:0-47349 GCA_004329165.1 Spatholobus suberectus | reverse complement strand
GAAAGTTCACTTTTAACCATGGCGAGTTCCTTTTCTAATTGAGAGGTTTCTTTTTCTCAAAGGTGAGCATCTTAAAACATTTATAGCTTGGATAGTTAACTCTTCAAAATCATGTTGTAGTTCCCATATGAAGGCATGACATCAGAATTAGAATCATTAACCATCATCTTCATTATTATCATTAAATAGAGGCTTGCTTCTTCGTCTGATCTTTTTGAGGAGTTGTTGTCATCATTTTCCCAAGTTATGTATACCCTCTTTCCTTTCTTTCTCCTCTTATCACTTCTCTACATGGGACAATCAAATTTGAAGTGCCCAGGCTTCCTATATTCAAAATAGTTGCTCTTTGAGGGTTGCTCTTCTTTCTCAGATTTCTCTTTTTTGGATTGAAGGATCTTTTTTTCTTCATGGATTTTGAGAATTGCATTCCAATAGGAGTATGTCTTCATTAGAGTCAAAGTTAGGTTCTTTTCTCTCCTTTTTGTCAATAGCAGCAAGGAAAGGAATATTTTCTTTGTCTTTTCTTCTTCTTCCTGAGCCAACCTGATTAGTTAAATTCAATGTTCTTTAAGCTTTCCAAACAGAGTTGCTAGGTCCATATCTTTTGGAGCAACAAATTCTCCAATTGCTATTATTTGGGTTACCAAGACCTGTTCAGACATCTCAAAAGCTTGTTAATCATCTCCTCATTGGTAAGTTACTTACCCAGACCAATAAGGTGATTTACAATATGAGTAAAACACTTTTGCATATTAGAAATTAATTTACCCTTTTCATTTTAAACATTTCATATTATAGGTGAGAGAATTTTTCCTTGCTATCTTAACATCACTTGTACCCTCGTGAGTTAGTTGAAGGGTATCCCACTTCTCCCTAGTAGTCTTCTAGTTAGAGACCTTGTAAAACTCATCATAAGACAAAGCAAAGGTTATAATATTTTGAGCCTGCAAATTATGTTAAAGCCTTTCCTTTCATCCTCAGTCCAAAGGCTTTTGGGTTCTATTCAACCTTACCATTTACCACATGCAGGGCTGACCCAAGGATAAAGCTACTAAAGCTCAAGCTTTAGGCCCACCAACAAAAAATTATTTGCTATTAATTTTTATAAAGCAAAAAGGCCACATATATGGCAAAAGGGTCACATATGTTGGCAAAAATGTCTAATATATAACTTTTTCATTTAAAGTAAAAAGTCTCTTTTAAAGTTTGCTTTAAGCCTAACTCAACGTTGGGTCAGCCCTGACCACATGAGGGCATAGAAACACCATTTTCCACTACTTCCCAAATATCCATGTCATAGATTTAATGAAATCTTCATCATCTTTTTCTAATAATTATATCCTTCACCATTGAGGGTAGGAGCACGATTTATAAAGCTGCCCTCTTGTGAAAAAGAGTTATTAGAGATCATTTCCTCTTGAAGTTGTTCAGCTTAAACTAAGAGTCAAGCTCTAATACCACTTGTTAACCAAGTGGCTTCAATAACTCAAGAAGAAGCGTGAACTGAGTTATGTTGAAAACTTTTTCAAAAATGTTTCACCCTTAATCATGAAGATAAAATTCAAAAAAAGATGATGTAGGAATTCTTTTGTTTGTTTTAGATTAAAGAATGCAAAACACAACAAAATGTAACACACAGCAAAAGGAGAAGAGAGAGAGAGTGCGCTGTTTATCCTGGTTCAGTCACAAATTGCGACCTATGTCCAATCCCCAAGCCACGTGTTGACACCCAATTTCTTTGGGTAATTAAAAATTAAATTAAAAAATGAGAAAATTTTAAAATGAAATAGAAAGAAATAAAAAGGAGAGAGAGAAAAATCAATAAAAAGTTTATTTGCCATTAAATTTGTTTAATCTAAAATAAGAAAAAAAATTATCTTAGAAAATGATAAAAAATATAATATAAAAATGATAAAAAATTAAAAAGAAAAATTATGATAAAAATAGTAAAAATTTAATAAAATAAAAAAATATGATGAAAATTAAAAAGAAAAAAGAGAAAGAAAACAAAAGAAAAAAAATTAAAAATATTTTTTTTGTCATTATTTAATCAAATTAAAAAAATCAAAATATATGTTATTTCTTTATTTTAAATTTTGGACTCAATATCTAAAACGAAAAAAAGTAAAAAGAAAATCAAAATAATTAGAGTTCTCTCTCTTTAAATAACATTTTTTATTTTCTCACCCACACCAGTAGTGGACCCTCACTCACAATCTCTAAATAACCAACGGTCACTGCAACATACATGTTACACATTTTTGCTATCTTCCTTCGTAACAACCCTCTCTCTCTCTCTCTCTTCAAAAAGAATCTCACCACAACATAATAACAAACTCACTCACCGTCACTTTTCCCTTATCACCAGAATCACCAAACCTCATACAAATTGCACACACATGATAAATTGGCTCATTCTTATTCTCTCGGGGTCCGCAATAACAAAATTCAAAATAGCACACCACGTAACACTCACACCATTCTCATTCAGAGGTATCATTTGGCATAAGACCCAAGTAGCACACACAGTACACAGATGAAGCCTCTCAGCTCACCTTCTCTCGGATTCCCCTTTTATTTTTGTCATAAGCACTCACTAGGGAAGCATCAGAAAATCACTCATATCCCACCTCTCGGATCCTCGCAACAGAGACTTTCTCCCCCATTTCATCACTTCTTTCTCCCACGCTCTATTCACAAGAAATCATGAAAGCACTTACTGAGCCTCCATGAACAACCCTTTAAACCTCCATTAACACAGAGCAGCCACGCTCTAACATTATCCAAATTCATATAGTGAAATAGCCTCCCACCTTTCAAACCTCTATGACCTTGTGACACTCAGGCAGCAAGCAATCCACCCAGCACAAGCATTTCTTTAGCATACATATGGGTTTTTAGGGAGGAAAAATAATGTGGCATGTAGTTATATGGTCCTTATGGATGCACATGAACAATATTATGTTCAAGAATGAAGTTTTGAACAGTGAAAATCTTGTGGAGTTGATCAAGTTTGATCTTGGACTTGGTTATCATGTAGGATGAAGAAATTCTCCTTCTCTTTTAATGAATGGTATACACTGCCTTTGGAATGCTTAAAAGAATATAGGACACTTGTAAGAGGAATGTATATGCTGTCAAACAGCAATATTATATGATAGAAACTAACTGTTAGAACTTAGAAGGGCACAAGTCATGGACAGGTTTATGTGTAAAAGGTCTCTTTGTAAAGGGTTAGTATATCAAAACTGAGTCATTTTATAGGTAGGAAGAAGGATAATAACAGGTTTATTGTGTAAATGAGTTAAGGTACCCCTGTACCTACATCTAATATGCTTTTTGCTTACCAAAAAAAAGACACTATCTCTGCCATGGCAGCTTGCCAACCATTCCTCATCATCCACACACAAACCAGATTAGACAATCTCTATGCACCTAGTTCCTAACCAAATTTTGATTAAACAACAACCAGAAGCACTCCCCAGACCACACAGAAGCACCAAAAGCACATCCAAGCAATAATGTCAGAGCATCGTTAATCCCTTGTCCCATCTTATTGCTTCTGTTCTGTTCTATTCTTATTGATCATTAATTGTCTTTTCACTTTATTATCTTCTTGGTTCAGTGTCGTTGCATTGATTATTTGCCTTTGCTGAAAGCCCGGTATGGATTATTTATTTGCTCTTTGTTCATTCAGAATATTATGATTACTTGATAAATCTTGGCCTGTTGAGGTGTTTAATGGTTCGGTGAAAGCTGGGTTGGGTCTCGCTCTTTCATGCTTCAATTGTTTTAGGGTGGAATTTTTACCCATTAGAAGTTTTGTGTGGAACTGAAGTGCTGTCATTGTTGTATTCGTGTGTTTCTGGTTTATTGCCTCCTAAGTGTCTCGATAAAATTTAATCCATCTTTTTTCTCTCATTATTTGGTTGTATAGGTCCAGCCTCATGTGTTTTGTCTCTTTTTCGTTCTACTATTAGGACTATCTTCGCTTCACTATTTTATTGGGCCTTGTGAGTTTAAGGCCATCTCCAACGGTTCTTAAAGTTAAGAATTGGTTCTTGTGTTAAGTTTTACCATTGGAGAAGAATGAAGTGGCTTCCAGGGTGTAAGAATCATTCTTCTGCAAGAACTCCCAAGAACGGGTTATTAAGTATTAAAAAATAATTTTCTAAACAGTAACATCAAACTAAACAAGAGGAAAAATAATGAATCCACAACTATGAAATTTTTGTGGCATTTGTTGTGAAGAACAAGGGGGTGGTGTTGGTAGAGACACAAATCCAGAAGAAAACTGAATACACATCCAGAAAAAAATTATAAAAAAATATAAAATCAAATCTGAAACCCACAACAACAATTATAACTAGATATCGAAATTTAAAAAAAAAAAAAAGTGCGGGGAGATAAGGCAGGATTCCATTGTTGCTTCCTCATTTTCCCTCTCAAACCAAACTCCACTACGCACCACCATGCATCTCCACCTCTTCTCCACGTGTTTATTGCTCTCCTCAGTTTTACCGAGGAGGGAGGTTAACGAGGGGGATGGGGGTTTCGGAGGGTGATGAGGAGTGTGGTTGGGGGGAGGTGGGAGAAAAGAAAAGAAAGCTAGAGAGGCGGTTGCGAGAATGACAAAGTGGGGTTGGGGGGAGGGAAAGGAAAGCCAGGGAGGGGTAAAAGGGAAAGTGGGGATGAGTTTTTTTTTTAATTTTTCTTTTACCATTGAAGCATATAGATACAATTTTTTATATATATAATAGATACCAAATTTTTAATGTTGCTTGTGAGTATAGAGAAAATGAATGTTTCCTAAAAGAATTGCTATTTACACTCAAAAAATTTAACCACTTGATTTTTTATTTCTATGCATTTACTCTTTTAAAATTAAAATTTATATGAATAATTATTTTAATTTTCGATAAAAATAATTTTAAATAAAAGAATGTAAAAATATGGGATTCATTATGGGACCCATTAAAAATAAATTAAGAACTCAATTAAGTTATATCATTGGAGTAAAATTGATAGAAGTTCTTAAATCTTATGCGTCTTTGTAGGACCCACAAAAAGTGATTTAAGAACATAAAATGGATTCTAGCATTGGAGATGCCTTAAAATCAATAAGATGAACCTACTTTGTCTTTGCACCGTTTTTTTTTGTATTTCGTCATCTGGGTATTGGATTTTGATTTTGCATATAAAGTAGAAGTCCAAATCTAATCCTCTCATAATAATTTGCTAGTTTAATCAAACTTAATCGTAAAAATGGAAAAAGATAAATAAATTGTTGAAATAAATCATCATTAGGACAAAAAAAAATAGTATTTTGTTTTCGTGTCTTTATTTCTTCTTTGTTATTTTAAAAATCGTAAAAAGCATAATAATAAAGTGAGCATTTTTTTTCCTCCGGGAAGTTGTCACTTTGGTTTTTTTTTTTTCATTAACATGAAAATTAGTTGAGAATGCAATTATTCATTTTAAAATTAAATGCTTTCTAAAATAAAAGTAAAAGACAAAGAAAGGAATGGTTACGTATAAAAAGTAGAATTAACGTTTTCTTTTACTTTTTTTATATATGTTACTTTGCTTGTTGCCAATTGGGAATAGTTTCCTCTTCCGAAATAATTGTAGGCTTTAATTAGGTTCATGTTTGTCTCATACTCAATTCGCACATTTGATTATTTATTTGTTCATACAAATCTAACCGTCATAAAAAAATCTTTTTTTTTCAATTATTTTACCTTAATAATAGATAGATAAAAATAGAACTTCTAATTTCCAAATATGAAATAAATAAAACTTATAGATTTAGTGATTTTCATGTTGGGTCCAGGACCCACTTGAATATCACAAAATTTTACCTAAAGCTTAAGAGTAATTCGTAATTTGTTGATTAATAACTCTGTTTTTAGTAAAAATAAAAAAAATATAGATCTAGTGATTTTTTATGTTGGGTCTAGGACCCACTTGAATATCACAAGTATCTTATAGAAAGCTTAATATCAATTGATATTTTTTTAATTAATATTTTTTTAAAGAAATAGAAATAAAAATGTAGATTTAGTATTTTTTTTATTTTTTTTCATGCTAGACCCACTTGAATACTACAAAATTTTATCTAAAGACTAACATAGTTCCTTTTTTGTAAATAAATATAATCAATCTTAGACTTAGTATTCTTTTTCAAGATGGGTCTAGGATCAACTTGATTATTACAAATTTTATCCAAAAGTTCATTAATTAATAAATTGTTAATTCATAATTTAACTTTTTAAAAAAATAAAAGATGTAGATTTAGTAATTTTTCATGTTGGGTCTTGGACTGACTTGAATATTACAAAAATTTTATATAAAGCTTAAGATTAAATAGTAATTTGTTAATTGATAATGCAAAAATAAATAAATAATAAAAATAAAAATATATAACTAAAAAACATCAACCCACAAAATGATTTTCTATCCAAAGAACTACATGAGTCTGATTCCTCATTACACCAGAAGATATGTACGAGCAAAGACTCATTCCTATTGATCTCAAAACCTTAAAAATAAAATAGTAATAATAATCTTCTTTTAAAAAATAATAAATAAATAAAATAATAATAAATAAGGCAAAGTAATAATAAATTAAGTTTTTTATACAGTAAAATTCAATAAAGTTTTTTTAATAATAAAAAATAAAAAAGATAGGAATAATAATTTTACAAGCAAGAAAGTAAGACAATTAATATTTTCACACATTAAGTTAAGGGTAACCGTTCTTATGACGGACATTGTAAGGTGCTAGTACTTTTCCTACGAATAATTGACTCCCGAATCCAATCTTTGGTTTTCCTTAATAAACTATGGTGGCGACTTCTTTGTTTTACCATTTCTTTTTGTCGTCCCACCGCGACCCTGGTTGCAACAGATAGCGACTCCATTGAGGATATCTTAGAGAGTCAAGCCCATTTGACTTGATGTGTGAATTTTTTATCTTCTTCTTGCTTGTATCATTATTATTCCTTTTTTTTTTTTTGCTTTGAGTTGTTTCCTGTTGATATATTATTGTATGTTTAAACCTAGGGTAGACGACCATATATATTATCTTTGTGTGTTATTTGTTTTGTGGGTTAGGTAGTTTTAGATAACGCTCCCTTCACACTGCATTTACTCTTCTCACACACCCGAACCTGAGTGTAGCTTAAAGAGTGGAGGTTTAATGAATGTCATGTTAGGTATAGTACTTGCTTAGCTATCATGAATACCTCATCTAGAGTTTGCTTCTTCATGGACATACTTCCTCTGTTAGGTCACCTATCGATGTGGATAATGACACGAAGGAGACTCCATCTCTAGATTCAAAAGGCTGGTGAAAATTACTAGAGCAACTTAATGGAAGGTCTCACAAATTAAATAATCTTTAGGAAAACCTATCTAGGTCACAAAAGGGAGCATTTCCTACTCTTTGCATGTAAATAACATGACATGATCATCATTAGAATTAAAAAAAAAAACATTTCATTCATCATTCCTTTTGTAAAATAAAAAATATATAGCATCATCATCTCATCCATTGCATCAAATAAAAAAAAAAAACACCACATTTTCGTTTCATTCATAGCATCATCACTTCATTCATTGCATCTAAATGATAAAAAAATTCTCTACATTCCCATTTCATTCACTATTTCTTTTTGTAAATAAATAAATGTAGTATCACCATTTTATTCACTCCAATAAAAAAAAAAAAAAATCACCATCATGTTCACATCTCATTCACCATTTCTTTTGGTAAAAATAAATAAAATAAAATATTGCATCATTATTTTATTTATTTTCTCAAAATAAAAATTAAAATAATAATAGCATTCTCATTGCATTCAACTAGGGTGGAAATAGGCTAGGCCAAGCTAGGTTTTGCTGGGCCTGAGCCTAACCTTGGTTAAAAATCTATGGCCTGAGCCTGGCCTATTTACCTATCATAGGCTTTTTGTAAAGGCCTGGCCTAGCCTACATAAACGCCTGGCCTGGCCCACAAGCCTGCTTAAGGACCTACTTTGTGATAATTTAACACTATGATAGATGTATGACCATTTATTTAAAAACATATTTTACAATAAGACCTTTAAATAGGATATAATTTATCTTTCAATAAACTTATAAGCTGGAGTCTTGATGTAGATCAACATGCTTATCATTTAAAAAAATAAATAGATGTATAACATTAATACATTATAACAAATTTAATACAATAATAATAATATTAACAATAAATATTTATTTATGCTTATTTAAATAGGCCGGCCTATTTGGCCTAAAAGGCTTTTTAAATGGCCTAAGCCTAGTCTTTTTAAATAAATAAGCTTTAATAAAAACCTTGGCCTAGTCTATTTTCTAAGAGAGCCTGACCTGACCTAGGCTTGATGTAGGCTAGGCCATAGGCTCCTGTCAAGTAGCTTGGCCTATTTCCATCCCTACATTCAACCCAATAAATGAAAAATAAAAAAGTCACATCTCAAAAAAAAAAAAAAAATAGAGACAAATTGATCATCTTGGTGCATTCATTCATTTCATTTCACCTTTTCTCATTTTTATTTCATTCACATGAATCTCATTAATATAGATCATCCAAAAATAATAATAAATAAAAATAGTCATGCTATTTTGCATTCATGCATTTTTATTATGCATTTTTTGACTTGCATTCATTTTTACACCATCAAAACAATTGTGTCATATCATATTTTCGTCATTAGCATGTGCGTACTCATTTCAATACATGACGAAATATCTTTTTGCATAACATGCTCATCTAATGCATCCTCTTTTTCTTATTCCCTCATTTTCTTACTCTCACAAAGTTCATTAACATAGGATCAAAAATATCATGCATCATCTTGATATTCATATGACAGTACACATTTTTGTCATCATCTACCATTTAAAAAAATGATAATAAAAAAAATAAACAAATAAAATCAAAACTCATTGTGAAAATTTTCATCTTTAACATTTAGGAAAAGTCATTTCTTTACCAGTGACAATATTTCTTTATAACATCATATGCACATTCGTTTATCATTTCTCTATATCTCATTCTCCTTATCTAGCCTAGGAAATACTAGTTATCCACATTACATCCATTCTCATAAAATAAAATAAAAAAGATAAAGAAGAAAATTAATAATAGCATATATATTTCACAAATATAATTGATCATCTAGTGCATTTTGTAACATTTCCAATTTTGGGTAAAAGAAATAAGAATATAATTAATGGTTTAGAATGCCTATAAGCATTAATAATAGGTACCTTATTGTTAGGAATTATAAGGATAAGGTAATAGGACCCTAAACAAGACTCTGAGGCCCACCAAAACCCACACACACACACAGCTATATAAGAAAGGGAAGGAAGAGAGAGAAAGGGAAAGAAAAGAAAGAAGAATGAGGAGGAGGAAGAGAAAAGGAGGAGAAGAGGAAGAGGAAAGGTGGAGCAGAAATTTGTGACCTCGCCCCAGAGCTTAGATCTAAACAGTCCCGAAGGTGAGTGCTCTCCCCTATCCTCCACAACCCTTTTGATTTTGTGTTTTCCCCTTTTTCTCCTTTTGAACCCTAGGTAGGAGATTTATGATTTTTGAAAGATTTGTAAGATTGAGGGGTTCTTTGGAAAATGTAATCAATTAGAGGGGTAATAGAAGTGATTAGGAATACTTTGGTATATTTAGTAATCGTAGTTAGGCCAAAAATGGTCATGGCTTGTAGCTATGCATCCCCTCATAAATTGCAAAAATCGCAGTCGACGCTAAGCATAGGATAATAGAGCCTAGAGTTGATGTTTGGAATTTTGGTGCTAAGCACCAAAATTTTGGCGTGTGAAAGTACCAGTACCCCTCTGCTTTAGTGGAGCTAAGCGCCAGTTTTCTAGCGCTAAATGTGGACCCACCAGAGTTTAGGTCTAAATTAAAAGTGAAGTGGCGCTAAGCGCCAAGGTTTTGACGCTAGGTGTGACCCTCTAGAACAACAAGGGATTTCTAGCTTCAAGTAAAGGATAGGTTTGTTGTGTGATTGCTTTCTATACTTGATTCTCTAATGTATTTGTTGTTGTGGTGTATAAATGTGTTTGATATTGATTGATGATTGTGATTTGTGTTGTGTGAGTACAATGATGAATCTAACGTAAGAAAACACCTAAGATTATAAAAGATATTAAAGGATGCCTCTTAGCAAAAGATGGGGGAGTTTCCCCAAAGTTTTAGAAAGCTTTTATGAAAGGAAAGGTTTTAAGAAGAGCATATGTTCTTGAAGAAAGAGGTTTTAAGAGGAAAGCTAGACTTTCTAAGAAAAGTACCTCCTTAGTAATGTTAGGACCTCCCCAGTACAGGTCATGTCTAAGTCGCACACTCAACATACTATGGGGTGCAAACCGTAGCGAGAATTCCAAGGTTACCAAGGAGATATAAGGTTATATACAACTCTAGATAAGTTGTGAGAGGAAAAAGGATAAAAGGGCCCTTGAGCCAAATGAAGAGGGATCGTTATCCTCTTGACGCAGAGGAAAAATAACGTTCTTCCATTATGGATGGATAACAGGGAACTCCTTCAATAATGGAAGGTAGTTTAGCCACTTGGACCGGTGGTAGTAAGAGGTCGAGCAAGAAGGATGCCTCTTAATGGCTAGAGTTCAGCCAATAAAAGATGGTATACAAGTGAAACATAATAATAAAGCTAACTAGAACCACACAAAAACGAAACGATGAAATGTATGATGTGAATGCCTACGTGAGGTATGTATGATGACCCTATTAGTTATATGATGATGTGTATGCTTAGTTATAAGTGAGTTAAGTTAAACCTAAACTAGGGAGCCTATGTGTTTAATGAGGACACAATTTATGACAAATGCTACTCGATGGGTATACGAGAGGTTTACCCCAAAAAGGTTTATGTATAAGTTCCAAAAAGGCAAGAAAAGAGAAAGATAAAGATGAGAAAGTACTAGCCCTCACTTAATGTCATAGGACGTAAAATGTCTAGATAAAGTAATAGAGAGGATGAAGTCCTAGTTAAGATTCGAAAGGACAATTGTTTGATATGAAGGACTAGTATTGGTCAATAGACCCGGGACTCAAGCCCATTAAAGATTAGCAAGCCCTAAGTTAGGCATAGTTTATGAGGTTAAGTACTAATGAGATAAGCAATTGGGAGTTCAGTGAAAGGTGAAACCATATGAGTTAAGGAAGGACCCTAGAATAAAAGAGTTAGCCTACTCCTTGATTCCTTGTAGCACTCACTGAGACATTATGTCTCATTCCTTTAAGTTTTTGTGTTTTTCATGTTAAGCAAATGGACATCCTTGCAGAGGAGCTTGAGGCCACTTGAAGAGAGAGGATGTTGAGTTATGTACCTCCTAATGCATGCGAGTTTAGTTTTTATTTATGTATCCTGGTGTATGTGATGTAAGGCATGATATGCCAAAAGATTGTAATAAGTTTTTATAATAGATGTATGTTTTAGTTTCTGTGTGATATCTGATGTTCGTATATTCAAAGCTTCCATGTCCTAGCAATCTAGTCATAGTTAAGGTAATGCCCTCTAGGGTGCTACACATTCATTTTTTATTCTATAACAAATTCTCATTTGCACTCTTAAATTCAAATAATAAAAAAAACAAAAATAGTCATCCATTTTGTCACATTCATGCATAATATGATATTTTACATCAATAAATCTCGCATAAAAAAAAAATTCAAGCATAATATGATCATTTGACATTTTGCATCATCATTGTTGCATCCATGCACAATCTATTATCTTTGCATTCATGCATTTATATATTAGCAAAAATTCATCATTTTGGCATTAAAAATAAAAAGAAAGAGGGAAAAGAAAAAGAGTTTGACATTTAAAATAAAAATCGTCCACCATGTTGTTGTTTTAGGAAAAATTCACGGGTTAAGACATCTTTCTTTTTTAACACATCATGCACAATGCATATCATTCCATATCAACATTTTTTTAATAAAACAAATAAAGATAAAAATAAAAATAAAAAATTAATTGCATTGCAGATACTTAGTTTCTTGATGCATTTTGATGTGTAAAAAGGGACATTTGCCTTTGAAAAATGACAAAAAGTCATTCCCTTTCATATCATTTTTGTACCTAAAAATTTCAAAAACATGAATATTTCAGTTTTCCATTGCATTACATTCAAAAAAAAAAAACATTGTCTAGATTAAGTGATCATTTTTTTAGGCATAATATTCAAAAATAAAATTTATCTTGAGTAAAGTTAACAATCTTTCTTTGTATGTCTCTCTGCATGTCGCTTTTCATTATTTTAGATAGAGTGCATGCCATCCATTTCAAAAGTTGTGTCCTTTCAAAATAAAAATTTCAAATATTTGTCCTGTGCATAGTTTATAATGGCATTTCAAAAAAAAAAAATTGCATGCATCTACCTTGCATCACATCTAAAAAAAACTATGCATATCAATAGAGTTTCATGTCTTATATCATATTTTTTGGTGCATTTTGCTTGACATGCATTTCATCCATACGTAAAAAATGTCTCAATGATTATTCAGTCATATCATTCTAGTTTTAGGCTAATGAGTCAAATATGCTTTGAAAATTTATAAATAGAGAGAAAAAGGGGTTGCATTAAGGAAACAACAAGGAAAGAAAGAAAAGAAATAAAAGACAAAATTCTCATTCGCATTCTTAAAAGAATTCATCTTTGTTGTCATTGCAAATAGTTAAAAAGTCATCACAAAAAATGTCATACAGTAATTTCTTATTTTTGTTCGCATGCATCCTATGCATATTGTACCACAACAAAAGGCATAAGAAATATTCATCTTAGTTTTTTCTCATCTAGCATGTGGATTAATCCTCTCCATGCAAGACTTTTTGTCATCTCATACATGTTTCTCAATACATTCTAACTTGTGCAAATTGTATTTCAATTATCATCCTCCTTACCCCAGTTTGAAGGGAAGTTATTTTGTTTAAGTAAAAAAGAAACACAAAGATTGAAGAGTTTTTCATTATCAATATGATTTTCTAAGCATTTTTGCATACAAATAAGCAAAAATAAAAAATAAAAATCAAGCATTTGTCCTATAAACAATTCATCAAGTCATTGCACAAAAATAAAAATAAAAATAGATTTTAATTTGCATGCATCATGCATCATATAAAAAAAAATAAAATCTAGGGCATAGTCTTTTGTTTTATAGCATGTGTTGTCCAAGCAACCTGTCATCATTACTTATGTTTGTCATCATTTTAGCTAATGCATTGTTTTTGGGATTGCATTTCATCCATACATTTCAACATAAATGTCTCATTGATTAAAATAAAAAAAATAAAATAATATAAAAAAAGGAAAAAGGTTTTGAATTGATTGTTTTTCTTCAAAAAAGTCAAATTTGTCAAAATACAAATTCATTGCAAATTCAATTCTGATCATAAGGGGGAAAAAAGAGAGAGCAAAAGGAAAATAATGAAAGAGATTTGTTTTCACCCAACTCATTCCAAGTGTTGAGGAAGAGAAATAAAAATGTAGATTTAGTACTTTTTTCATATTGGGCCTAGGACCCACTTAAATACTACAAATTTTATCTAAAGACTAAGATAGTTCTTTTTTAGTAAATAAATATAATCAATCTTAGACTTAGTATTCTTTTTCATGTTGAGTCTAGGATCCACTTGAATATTACAAATTTTATCTAAATTTTATTAATTAATAAATTGTTAATTAATAATTTAACTTTTTAAAAAATAAAGGATGTAGATTTAATAGTTTTAGTAGTTTTTCATGTTGGATCTTGGACTCACTTGAATATTACAAAAATTTTATATAAAGCTTAAGATTAATTAAAAAGTTGTTAATTGATAATTGATAATGCAATAAATAAATAAATAATAAAAATGAAAATATATACCTAAAAAAAATCAAACCACAAATGATTTTTTATCCAAAAAACTACGTGAGTCTGATTCTTTATTGCATTGGAGGATAAGTAGGAGTAGAAGCCCACTTTTGTCGATCTCAAAAATCTTAAAAATAAAATAGTAATAATAATCCTTTTTAAAAATAATAATAAATAAATAAAATAATAATAAATAAGGTAAAATAATAAATAAATTAAGTTTTTTATATAATAAAATTCAATAAAGCTTTTTAATAATAAAAAATAAAAAGGTAGGATTAATAATTTTACGAGCAAGAAAGTAAGACAATTAATATATTTTTTTTACATTAAGTTAAAGGTAACCATTCTTATGACGAACGTCATAGTATGCTAGCACCTTCCCTACGCATAATCGACTCTCAAATCCAATCTTTGGTTCAAGACCTTTCTTTTGGGTTTTTCCATATATTTTCCCTTAATAAACTATGGTGGTGACTCCTCTATTTTACCATTTCTTTTTGTCGTCCCACCACGACTGTGGTTGTGACACCACGCTTGAGATTAATCCATTAATTGATCCAAGTTTATAGTGCAACAAGCTTTTTACACCTAAGGAACCCACCTTCACAACCTAACCCGAGATGCTTCTCACTTTAATCACTCACTAGGAAAACCCTATTCCTAGGCTAAGGGAAACCAACCCCTGAATTTCCTTGCAAGAGGAACTTGCCTCAAGACTTCCTTGTCAAAGACTACCTACCTTGGGACTTTCCTGCCATGAGAATCTATTCCTGAACTTCTTCTAAACAAAAAACAAAAGCAATTACCACTCTCAATAGTGGAGATAGCATAACCTGAAGCTCTAGGACTCACAATTCTCTCTAAGTGTTAGCTCAAGTAGAATAATCCTAATTCTCAACAATTCTCTTGAAAGAGTTAAAATCACACAAGAAAAGGGTGTTGATTTGTGCGTTTTTAAAAACTTTTTCACTTAATCAAAACTAGTTTGAAAAGAAGTTTAACGAAAGGATAAGGAAAGAACAAGAACACAAAGAATTTATATTGGTTCACTCAACTTTGAGCTACGTCCAGTCCTTTCAATCTGAAGGTATTCACTAACCAACCTTAAGTTACACAAGTATTTTTCATGGCCTCTTCAGGCTTTACAAAGCAATCAACCCAGATTGCTTAACCACCCAAGTATTCTTTTTCACTAAGCCTCTCCAGGCTTTCACAACAAAAAACAGTTGTTTACAAAGAATCAACTCACAGCGTAAGAGTATGAAAGTTTAAGTACAAAAGATAAAATCTCTTTAGAAAGTTTTCAAGGTCATCCAGTAAACGTAAGAAAGTAGTTGTTCTTTTTCGTATTTGCCGTCACCACCACCTGATTTCTTTTCTTGAGCTGATATATAAAGCTTTTTCAAAATAGCCATTGAAGATTTAGCTTTTTTCTTCAAGAAAATGGACATGTATTGAGCTTTCAGAGAGGTTAGAAAAGTGACTTTTATTCTTGCACTAAAATGGAAAATGCAGAACTGCGTTGAAGGGTTGCTTTTCTGATCATTCTTTATCCAGCTTGGCAGCTTGATAAGTTGACTTCCTTTTTCTGCAACATTGCGCTTATACATTAATATGCATCTGTCTCTCAATTAATGCTTAGACATTTGAACATTAAATCTCTTAAAATAGGTAAAGCATTAGTCTCGAGATATACATGTGAAAAATGCATAGGCAAGATTTAAACACATAGTCGTTTGGAGATACCCTTACACTTGGACGACGTTTATATACGAGTCTATTGGATGCTCGTTAAAACTGGCGTGTTGGACACTTTGATATAGAATATGCATTAGGTGCTGTATAAAACATTTTTTACAACAGAGACTTAAAACTTAATAAGTTTGTTATCTTCAAAATTTGAGGGACTAGACGCTTCATACGTCTTTGTTTTCAACATCTCTTTACTCTCATAATTTGGTATTGAAAAGATTAAGCTTTTATAGTGATTAAGGGGCAAAAATAGTTTAAACTGTGATCTCCAAAAGGTAAGCTTTGATTTAGAAAAGATTACACAGTTATCAAAATCACGCTTTCCTTAATTATTCTATCTGACTGTTGGGAATCAATTCCTTCCAAGGGGGAATCGTTTCCTTCCATGAAGGAATCAATTCCTTGTGACAAACTTACGTTCAAAAATTGATTCACTTACTTTTCACTTTCTTCCAACTCATGGGAATCGATTCCAAGTTTGGTTGGGAATCAATTCCTAAGCCTAGTTTGGCTTAAAATGAGATTTTTCACTTAAAATCTTTTTGTTTTTTTAGTTTAGAAACTGTTTTAGCTTCCCCAGTTCATCCCCTTGAGCCAAACTAGCCAGAATTGAAAAGCCTTACATTATTGCCTAAGACGCTGACATAGATCTTCACATCAGTTGCTATCTTGGCTCGAAGCTATTTAATTCTTTTTTATTTAGCTTTTGTCTTCACAGGTTCCTATTAGCTTTGATTTGGTCTTCATTGAAGCTCTCTTGATGTTGGCTTTGTCTTCATCAAAACCTTTGCAATACATAACATGTTAGATGTAACACCCCTACTTTTATATATTAAATTATTCTATATGTTTAAAAATTATTTTTAAGTCATCAATGTATTTATAATAATTAATAATAATTTTAGAAATTTTTCTAGAATTTATTGAGATAATTTTTGTAAAATCACAAAAATACCCCTAGTTGACTGTGGGAATCAACCGGAGACTTTTTGACCTCAAAATATTTTGAAAATTTTATATTAAATATCTCTCATTATAAAAAATTTATTTTGAGAGAAAAGTAGTGAAAAATATAATAATCCTATTTTAATTCTTCCACTGTTTTTTTATAATATTTGGCAATACAATTCTGAAAAATCAGAAAGGAATTTTGAAATTTTGACTCACGCCATTTTGCTCAAAATTTCAAGAGCTATTTAATCATGATTTTTAATAATTTTTCTGAGCCGGAGCTTGGAGAAATTAGAAAATGACAATTTTGTCCCTATTTCTCAACATTAAGAACTGACATGAGGAAAATATTCAATTGACATTAAAATGTCATTTTGAGCTTGGAATTATGTCATATATATTAAAATATAATTTTGGGAATTTTCTGGAATTTCTGTGTAAAATGACCAAAATGCCCTTGCGTGTCTAATAAGCCAGCCAGTACTGGTTTGACATTCAAAAAGGGTGAAAATGGTAATTTTAGTTTAATTATGGGTAAAATATTTAATTTTATAATTTTGATAAAAATTTTGGTATTTATTGAATTAAAATGGATTTTCTATGAATTTTCTAGCTTAAAAATACAAAATAAATACATATAATTTGAAATAAATTAATAAAAATTAAAATTTATTATTAGAAATTTATTTTTGATAAAAAATAATGTATTTGTGCATTTTTTCATTAAAATGAATTATTTTGATATTAAAAGCTAATTTTTCAAGTTTAGGCGTTTTTATCGATACCGATTAATTCACTTACAGATAAAAATTGACACATGGAGGCTTGGGACAGCTGGTGGAGCACGTCCCCAACCCTAAAATAGGTGATTCAACACCTATTTGGGGTATGTGTCCCTAAAATTAATTAAAAGAAATTAAAAATAAGTTTTATTGCATTATTGCTTACATCATCCAAGGGACACCTAACCCCCTTCTTCCCCTCTATAAGTACCCATGGTCTTGGACCATTTTCAGCACCTCTCTCTCTCTCAAACTACCAAATTCTTAGAGAGCTTCTCTCTCCAGAAAAAATTTTCTTTTATTTTGTTTTTATGTTAAAATTTTACTAGTTTTCCAACAACTAGTAAAGTTCTCTTTCTAGGAGCTCTGCACCAACAATTTCATCCTCTCCATCAATTATCTTAGAGGTAATGGAGGGAGTGGGGTTGGTTCTAAATTACTATCACTTTGTATGTTGGTTGGAAGGGTTTTTCCCTAAACCCATTTAGGCTTAAATTTTAGTATTGTTATTATTGTTTAAAGTTAAACTTTAATTTTTACTAAGTTGTTACTCTGCCCAAATTTAAATTATTAAATCATGATTATTAAATTGTTACTCTGTTCAAATTTAAATTATTAAATTTTATTTGCTAAGCTGTTACTCTGTTCAATTTTAGAAAATAAAAATACATTTACTAAGTTGTTACTTTGCTCAAATTTAGAAAATCAAAATGCATTCATTTAGTTGTTATGCTGCCAAAATTTTAGTAATTATACTATAATTGTTATATCGTTATTCTGTTAAAATTTTGGTATAGTGCAATTTCTACAAAATAAGGCAGAAATGTTGATTATACTGGTGCTTAAATTAAATGAGACCAGGGAAACCTCTGTTTGAGAAATTAGGAAGTGATAAATTAATGAGTAATATAAAGCAAGTGACATGCAGTGGCATGACACCCTGCTAGGGAAGCCACAGTTTGGTACGTTGAGGAATAAAAGGTAGGGACCCACTTGCGGAGGTCTTAGGGGTAGGCATCGAGTGGTGAAAGTCCCAATGGCCAGGGTAGCGCCCTTGAGCCAGGATATTCGCCTGACCAAACTCAATAAACCCAACAACTGCTCAGCATTCCAGGATTGGTTTGAGAGTATATCTCTATAAATGGATATCCTAAATTGTTATTTTGTTCCTCAATGATGACGAGGACTGTACCATGTGATGGTGTTGAGAGAGGTATATGTACTCCCAGTCACTTCCCAGGTTCTGTTGAGAACTATTACCCACTAATGGGAAGTATGGATCCATACCTAGTCAAGGGTTGTCGGATACAACTTAAAACGAACCTTAGGATCCCTTGTGTTGTCAGTGGTGTTTTATCTTTGTTTTATGGTAGATTTCCTACCGTACATGTAAAAGTAATTTTAGAACAAAACACCTCACTCCATTATTTTCTTTTATGTATGATTGATCGTGATTATTGAAGACGACATTAACGATATGTGATGCTGAGTACAAGATAGAGAACATCTTAACGGGGGAGGACCTGAAGACCTATAGTATTTTCTTTTTGTATAAGGGATAGGGTAGATAATACTGCTCTGTATAAGATCTTTTTGATGTATATAGTGGACTAGGTAGTATATGTATTTTGATGTACTTTTGTTTTCTGACTATTATGTATTACTTAAACCATGATGTACAATTTTATGAAATATATGTATATATCTTTCATATTTTATTACCATTTCCAAATTCTGTTAAGTTTGGAATTTCTTTTAAAACTGGAAAATTTTTACACGTATTTTTATTTACTTAAACTTAATAACTAAATTAATATGAATTATATTTAAAATTAAAAGAGTGTTACATTAGAGGTCATGTTCAATATACACATTTTCTTTATTTTCTCATAACAATTAAAAAAAGATGTTATTAACAAAACAATGGTTCACACAAACATCTCTAAGTAATCATTCAAAAGAGTGACATTATGTGACATTTTGTAATGACTGAATAACATACAGTAGCACCTAGAAATCAAATAAAATTAAATATAAAAGAACTTTTTGATTATTATTTAATGCATCTATTAAGACTACTATTTGACTAGCAAATTAGTTATTGAAGCAAAGATCATATCTAAAACATTTTTCAAATGCCTATGTCTCCATCTTAATCACCATGACCTTTTAAATTCATCAGAAGGCTATTTCCTACAATTATCTTATATATTATGACTATTAACAAGTGTCAAGGTCTATCTTTACCCATTGTTGAATTATATTTTCCTAAACCAATGTTCAGTCACAGTCAATTAAATGTAGCACTTTCTCGAGTTCAAAGCAAGTAAAGGTTGAAAATCTCAATACACGATAAAGAAGGAAAAACTTTAAACACCACCACCAAGTTGTCTTCAATGAGGTCTTCTAAATCTCATAATAAGTAAGAGTCACATAATATAATTTTTCTATTTTTATATATTATTTAAGCATAAACTAAATCAATTGTAACATCATTACTATGATTTTCTGTGATTTATTAATTAGTCCATTCATTTTATTCTTAAGAAAAAGTCTTAAATATTTGTGTTTTACTACTTATGCAAACATTGCATAGACTCTTTATATTATTTTTACTTTTTGAGTCAATGAAAAAAATAGTATAACTGCTTCACATACTAACTAATTTCACTCGATAGAAAATGATCAAATCATTTTAAAAAACACAATACTTAAATAACATTAAAACAATTATGTGATAACCTGTGCATCAGCATGGGGACCATACTAGTTGAAATTAATTTCAAGGATTTTATGTGGTTTTGAATTATACTTTAACTCAAAGTCTTAATATCTTTCTATTATCTTTTTTTTGTGTGAATATATCTTTCTATTATTTGATTCTAAATGATAGTATTGAAGACTTAGAATCAAAATCTACTTTGGGTTCTGACAAGCCAGCAACACTTTGCTTTCATTTGAATGATGTGTGTATGAGTCCAAAATCTTAATTGACTATTTAGATTAAAATCTTGATTTGCGAACAAGAACAAATAACCAAATTTGATTTGGTTATTGAATAATCAACTTCTATTATAAAATTAAGTTTGTTATCTTGAACAAGTATAAATACTTGTAAACAAAGCATTTATTCAATTTAGTCTTGATGTAAATGAAATTTCAAGTAATCAACATTTAACAATGATAATTGACAGAATTACTGAATTGTAAAGTTTACAAAATTATCAAGTATGATTTTAATGATTTAGAATAAAAATCAATTGAATTTAGATGATAAATTCAATAAATGCATAAAAAAATAAAAACTTATAGTTAAAGAGATGTAAAAGTAAAAGGGATTGTAAGATGATAAATTCAATAAATGCATAAAAAGAATAAAACCCATACTTAAAGAGATGTAAAAGTAAAAGGGATTGTAAAAGAAAAATGTAAAAAACACTTGACTTGTAAATGCAAAACTTTAAAAGAAAGCGGTTAAATGAAAAGCTATACAATGTGCAATGAAATTAAAAGGAACTCGAATAAAAATTAAAAGAAATTGCAATTTAATGTAAAGAACATGAAATATAAACTACAAGAAACTTCAATTCAAAAAACAAGTAAAGGTATTGAGAATGTAAATGAATGAATTTAAAGAGTTGAAATTAAATAAAGAAATAAGAAGAAGAAGAAATGCATAATCAAAAGTCTAAACTCATAAAATTAAATTGCAAGAATGTAAATCAAAAGCAAGATAAAGGATTGAAAATGTAAAGACTTTTATTGAAACGAGTAATTGGAAACATACAATTGACTCATTAAACCAGTAGACATTGATATGTGGGGTGTAATAAGTGTTACAGAGTATTTAATATAGGTGTGTTAATAAAAAATGAAATATAAGAGCATTATTTGGTAAATTTACAATCCTAATAGTAGAATAATACTATAAAGACATATGTAAACAAACTCTATAATATCTTGACATTTTGTCTTGATATGTGCACTAAAGATAATTGATAATAATTTCCTTTCAATTTAAACCCTTACTGAAATAACGAGAAATGCATAAGAAGGGAGGTTGAATTGTGCGTTTCACAACTTTTTAACCACTTTTTTAAAAACGAGTTCGTAAGCCAGTTAAAGAGGAATGAGAGAGGACAAAGACACAAAGTTTTTATACTGGTTCACTCAACCTTGAGCTACATCCAGTCCCTTTATCCAACAAGCATTCTTCACTGCCTCTACAGGCTTTATAATGCAATCAACCTAGATTGCTTAATCACCCAAGTATTCTTTTTCACTATGCCTCTCTAAGCTTTCACAACATAAATAGTTGTTATAAAAGAAGTCTACTCACGAAGTGAGAATATAAAATTTTAAGTACAAATGAGATTTCTTTTCAACAAGATTTCAAAGTCATCCAGTAAACGTAAGAGCTCTATATCGTATTAGCTTGGCACTCCTGTCGTTTACTTTTATTGAGCTGGTATATATAGTCCTCGTAGAAAAGAGCCGTTGAGAAGATTCAGCTTTAGTCTTCAAGAAATATGTGTGTGTTTCGAGCTTTCAGAGAAGTCAGAAAAGTAGCGTTTGTTCTTGCACTAAAAAGAAAGGTGTAGAACTGTGTTGGAGGTTTGCTTTTCTGATCATTCTTTATTTGGCTTGGTAGCTTGATAAGTTGACTTTCTTTTTCTACAATACTTCGCTTATGCACTAAAATGTATCTGTCTTTTATTTAATGCTTGGATATTTGAACGTTAGATCTCTTAAAAAAGACAAAGCATTAAATATGAACAACACATGTGAAGGACACATAATCCAGACAGGTTTTGAAAGCTTAGACGATTGAAGACTTATGCTTGGACGAGCTTTGTCTATGAGTCTCAACCTTAAACACTTAGCTTGTTAAGAGAGAGACTTATTTCTGGACGATTGTCATAACGAGTCAATTGGATGCTTGTTTAAACTGACACATTGGACGCCACAGTTTTGGATGCTGTAAAAGCATTTTTGACAACAGAAACTTAAATCTTAATAAGTTTGTTATCTTCAAAATTTTGAGGGACTAGACGCTTCATACGTCTTTGGTTCCAACACTTACTTCAAATTATTTCTTCTATACTTAGTTACTTTGAAACTTCCATTTTATGACTTATTCGATTTCAATCTTGAATCTTGAAGTTTTGTCATTTTGCCATTATTCTTGAATCGACTTCCAAGTTCAAATTGAATCATAGTCTTCGAAAAATTGAAATATACGAATCAAATATATATTCTTATACTTAAGAACTTTTCTAAGTTGACACATAGTAATTCACCCTATATATTAAATTAGAACCTCTATATTTCACGAGTGCGTTTTTAACTATCATTCTTTAACGAGAGTATTTTTAGCTATTATTCTTCAACGAGAGTATTTTTAGGAATTTCGTTAACCTCTCATATATTTTAATCTACCATTTTCAGTATCTTTAGTTTTAAATTAAATTTTAATATTTTTTAAAATAAATTATCAATAATTAGATTGACATTGTATCACAATATAACCTATATATTATAAGTTTATAATATAATCTATATGTTCAAAAATATTTATTTATTACGAATTTTAATTATAATATAATCTGTATTATATATTCAAAAGTATTTATTTATTATAAATTTATGTTATATAAAATAAATATCTATTATGTGTAATGCATAGGTTAAAATACTAATTATACTAAAAATCAATTAGAGTTAGCCTAACGGTGAAGAATAGCTAAATTGTTATTCTTTTTACAATAAAAAGGTTGGGTGTAATTGTTATTCTATATCATATTATAAACTTTTTTTACCATACATGATTTTTAATATGACTATTTTATTTATATTTTTAGCTTATTTATATTTTTTATAATTTATTGTTTAATATATTTTATAATATTAAAATGTATCTAATTTAAATTAATTTAATTACTATTAAATCTTTTATAATAGTTAATTATAATAATAAAATTTACATAATAAATTTGACTCATGCAATGCACAAGTTAAAACGCTAGTTATAAAATAGAAAACTATAAAAGTAACCGTAGTCATGATTTCTTGAACAACCATAAAGATACCGAAAATCAGCAAGTTTAAAACATGTGGGGCCATTTTTTTCTTTCTTAAAATTTGTAGTTGATAAATTAATTTTTCATTTAAATTAGTATTGAAAAAAATTTCTCCACCAATACTTTTCCCAGACTCATGCATGAAAGCATGGATGAACCGATGAAGAGTCAATGGGTGGGGTATTAATTGCCTCAAAAGAACCCACTGACTCCAAAAATCGATTAGAACCAATGAAAGTTAACTTGGTTCGGTTTATTTAGTTAAATCGAGTTCAATTCAATCAAATCCAACATGATTGATTGAATGAATAGGTAGGGTTAATTTATTTTTGAAAAATTATCGCTTATTTTTTAATTTTTAATAATTTTTTTTGAAAAATAAATATATTTTTTTAAAATTAAACTGAACTAAATATATTTCTAGTTTTTTTGAGGAAATATATTTCTAGTTACATCTACTCTTATACTATAAATTGCAATATACACCTTATTTACTTTCTTTATTTTTTAATTAGACATTTATAATCTTTCTCTTCTCTTCTCTGAAGTTATATTTCATATCCTACCTAGGCTGCAACTATCAAATTACTTTCTCTATCAATCCTCTTAAACTATTATTTTTTTTATAATTTTCATTTCTTTTATTAGTTTATCTCTATCTTTAAATTAAATTTTAATATCTTACCACAAAAATTAAATTTTTTATATTTTTTTATAAAATATCAATAATTAAAAAAAAACTTATATGACAATTTAAATTATTCATTATAAATCTAATATATAATTTATATATTCAAATACTTATTTATTATAAATTTTAATTATATAAAAATAAATATTTATCTTATATTATACAAGTTAAAATATTAGTTAAAAAAATGTTTGCATTTTTTTATTTGCAATCTGTTATTAACTAGGGATGATCCAAATATTATATAATATTTATGTCTCTCTCTCGTATGTATTTGCTTATTATTAATGAGCATTTATTGTTATGTATTTTTATTATGCATAAAAATACAAATTACATAATGCAGAGGATTGAGGATAGAGGTATTCATAAACCGATCTAATTCAATAAAAATTGAAATAATTGATCCAAACAACCGAAAATTGAATAAACTAAAAATTGAACAAACTAAAAATTGCAAAAACTGAATTTTTTTTATAGATTGAATTGAATTTCGGATTTGATTTTAAAAATCGATTCAATCCAAACCAAGTTTATACATATGTATATAGTTTTATTTATAAATTTATGATATCACTCATATTTATATTTATATATTTATAAGATATATAAATATAAGAATAAATTATACTGACACTTCTTGATGTTTTGTCAAATTTCAATTGATACCCTTCCTTTTTTACATCTACACTGACCCCATTAATTGTTTGAAAAACATTATATTGATACCCATTATATATTATACTAATATCCTTTAATTGTTTGAAAAACATTTTATTGTGTACCCTTACAAGAAAAGTTGTTATAAACATTAAAAAAATATAAGATTTTGTATAATTTCAAAAAATCTTAAGAAGTATTAGTGTAATTTACTCTAAATATAATTATTATGTTGTGTAAATTTATTTTTAGTAATTTATATTTGAAGAGTTATGCTATTATAACCTATATAATAACTTATAGATAAGATATTTGATATTTTTAATTACTTTTATTATGTTTATTATATATCAGACTATTTATTTAATACTTTATTAAAAAAAAACTACAATTAAAAACCAATTAAATTCAAATCGCTTTATATTAAATTAAATCAAATTTAAATCTTAAACCAAACTTATTAAAAAAACTCAAATAATTCAATCAAATAATTTTTGAATCAAATCTAATCCAATCCACCACCCTTACTTAAAACAACACTGGCGACACTGATGCAGCACGAAAAGTAAAATTAGGGAGGTATATCGTTTATTTATTAATTTTATTTTTGGGTAAAGAGAGAGGCACATTTCAGCCCTCCTCATTCAATGCTTTACCAAACTCAACATCCTCCTCTCTTTCAATTTCATCCCTTCACTTCTTCCACCATCCCTCTCCTTTCCACAACACCATCACCTCTACCTTCTCTTCTTCTCTCTCAGGTAACACCCCTCCCTGCATGTGAACTTCACTAAAGAAAACAAATAGCAATAAACAAACAAAGAATTGTGCCTGTGTCCATCTTAAAGTCTTTTTTTTTCTTTTTTTTTCAGTTTTCCGGACAAATAATAAACCGGGTTGTCTTGTTTGTTCAATTTTAGGCGGAAACGGAAATGGAGTGTTTGGAAGCAGCGTTGAAGAGCGGTTTTAGGAAAGACATGGCCCTCAAACGCAGCCCCCAAACGGTCCTAGAGGAGTTGTCGTCGCTTAACGTGCAAAACGCCGCCACTTGCGACGACTTCTTCGTGGACGACCTCCTTGACTTCTCACTCCTCGAAAAAGAAGAACCCGACCAACACAACCACGACTCGGCCTCTGTTTCCCCTCAGAACAAGAACCAGGAAATTTACAATTACAATCCCGCCCTCAACGACAATTTCAATAGCGAACTCGCTGTTCCGGTACTCCCCTTTTCATTTTCGCGTTAAATTAATTTTTAAATTTTTAAATGCTGTTTTTTTTCTTCACGAAAGTCGCTATTTTTATAGGCGGAGGAAGAAGTTGCGGACTTGGAGTGGTTGTCCCATTTCGTTGAGGATTCTTTCTCGGAATACTCTATTTCATTCCCCACGGTGACCGTAACAGAGTCAGAGAACCTCGCAGAGAAAGCACCGGAACCGGGAAACACCGGTTTCACTTTTAAAACCCCGGTTCCGGCCAAGGCAAGGAGCAAGCGAACCCGAACCGGTGTTCGGGTTTGGCTACTGAAGTCCCCTTCGTTCACCGACACGTCATCAACCTCTTCCTCTTCCTCGTCCTCGTCCTCGTCCTCGCCCTCGAGCCCGTCGCTAATTTGCGCCGCGGTGACAACGAACCTTGTCCCGGAGGAAAAGAGAGCGAAGAGACGGGCCTCGCCGGACGGCGCCGCGGTTCCGGCGCCGCGGCGGTGCAGCCATTGCGGCGTCCAGAAAACCCCTCAGTGGCGAACCGGACCGCTCGGGGCGAAGACTCTGTGCAACGCGTGCGGGGTTCGGTACAAGTCGGGTCGGTTATTACCCGAATATAGACCCGCGTGTAGCCCTACTTTCTCGAGCGAGTTGCACTCGAACCACCACCGGAAGGTGCTGGAGATGCGGCGGAAAAAGGAGGTGGCGGCTGGACCGGACACCGGTTCCGGTTCGGCGCCTTCGGTTCCCGGTTTTTGATTATTTTTTATTTTTGTATTTTTTTTTTTCCGGTTAGTAAAAAGAGAATAGGTAAGGACTAGGTTGGACCAATGGACCCGGTTCAGTGGGGCCCTGAGTTAGTGTGTACATTTTTCCTTTTAACCTTCGTTTGGTGCGGTAGGTGTTAATTTAGTTGTTAGACATTATAATGTTATTCTTGATTAGGACTTGGGAGGCTTTTTATATTGAAGACCATTTTCACTTGTTCTTATTTTATGAGAATTTTATTAACTTTTAAATTATGTGTGTAATGCAATGAAATGAGGTGGGGAATGATGTGGTTGCGAGTGAGTTTTGAACTGTTCAAGTTTGGTTTGGGGGGTGTTTGTTGGAAAGCATGTACTTTGTGAAAGGAAAGAACGCAGAACTGGTTAAGTGCTTTGTAAGGTGGATGTACTGGAACCGAATCATTTGGAAGTTGCACGCAAGATGCTGGAACGGGCCATGAAGTGAACCTTTCGCTATCACTTCCAACAAAAGAAATGTGCCTGGGGCTACGAATTCGAAACCTTGATTTGGACATTTGTGTTTAACTAGATTTTGGAGCTGCCTAATCGACGGGGCACAGCCTCTGAACGGTGAAAGGAGTTTTTGATTTTGAATTTTTTATTGGCGTTCTCAGTTGGCGCTGTCCTCACGACATATCTCTTTCCTTTCGACGTGTCGAAAGGATATTATCTAATATCTATTTACCGTTGTTTTACTTCTTTTTTGTGGCCTTGGTTGGAAAAGTAAATAGGAAAAGAAAATCTAACGAAAAAAGGTGTTTGAATTTTGAAGTTTCCTTCGCCATGCTTAAAGACACAGGAGAACGGAAAATTTGAACCTCTGTAATTCTCGACGAAATAGAATGGGTAGTAGTATCGCAGGCTTATTTACGACATTATAAAGTCATTTTGTGATTTTAATTATTGCGGTTATGAAAAGCAAAACCAATGAATATAAAGAACATTCCACCTGTCATGGATCCCACATAGCAATCTTATCTTGCACCTAGCTTAGCAAGGTAACTTTCATGTGAGCTTTTCCGTTTCACAAAATGTGAAAAAGGGCCACAACAATCATACTATGTATTTGGAAGCTCCTAATAAAATAGTTTGGTGCAGGTAGACGTATAGATAACGGTATGCTAGAATCGGAAGTTTTAGCATTTTTGTGGTACTGGTAGCTCGCACTAAGCTCGGGTGGAGAACAATCTCTAGGGCCCCATGAGTATGATATGTATGTCTAAACTTCTTCCAATGATCTTTGAGAGGTGAAGTCAACTGAGAAGGTTTATTTGTAGGGCGATTTCTACGGTGAACATATAGGTCATGTGGTTCATCGGTGAACTAGCAAGTTTTTACTTTCATTTGATGTGGTTCACGGGTGAGTCACACAGGTTTGATCGTTGGATATAATTTTAAAAAGTTGAATGGTCGAGATTACATTGTTGACTTGAATATCAAATTGTTTAAGATATACGTTTAAAAATAATATGAATAATGAATGGACGGTTTTATCCCTACAGTCAGAAGAGGGGTTCGTTTGGGTTTTTGCTGCCGCCGAGAACCCTACCCTTTGGAGAGCAGTACGACTGGGAAGGCTTTTGTCGCCGATTGTTCTATTCGAGGTATGCTCTGTCGTTGGTGCAGAGGGTTGAAGAGAAACTATGGAGATGTCATGTGTGAGAGAGTAGCATCTTCGTGTTAGGGTTTCAATGGAATGTTTAGTCCCTTCCTTTTGGATTGGATATGAGGCAAAGAGGGAGTTCACTCTTATTCAGTGGTGCTCAAAGACACGCCAAAGTTACTTCACTTTTCGTTTCTTCTTGTTCTTCTTCTTCTCCTCAACCTGCCCACATACGTCTTCCTCCACCACCCATGAAGAAATGAAAACAACATTTCTTGCTTTTCATCCACATTAGCATTTATATTCTCTAATCAGGTGGTCTCTGTCTCTCTCGCTCTCTACCGGTTGCTTCTTTCTTTGTGGGGAGGTTTTCATGCACTGTAGTAGAATCAAAAAAAGCTCAGGGGGGCTTGTAAAGAATCAAACTTTTTAACTTGGGGTGTTTTAGTTTAATGCATTTGGCAACACAAACTGTTGGTGGCTTTGATGAGGCTCCTTGCTTCATCATGTTTTGGTCTTGTTTGTTTCCAACTGTCTTGAAAGGAACACGTGTTGTTGGGAAACTTACCTTTAACTGCCGGAAAGCCTTGTGAATTTTCTTGAGGCTTAATGGAATCCTTTAGGTGTTTGCCATTTATGATGCTTTCTTTTGGGTTATTAAAATAAGATGTTTGAATTTGAAGTCTTCTGTTTGGGGATTTGTAACTAGATTCTACTTAGTTGGTTAGTTTTTTGTTGACTGATTGCGTCTGAAACTGGTCTCTTGCATATTCTCTCGTGTTTTCTTTATTTTATTTTTTGAATTTCATTATATGTGTCTTGATTAATTCCCTTGATCTTATTATTATTTTTTTTACAGTTTCTTTTCCCTAAATGTCAATTTTATGGACGTTTTCATAGTGTAGGAGATTCTATAATTAAGAGCTCTTTGAATGAGTACATATTGATAATTCACTATACTGAGTTGGATTTTTAAGCCTTTTCAGATACCCTTCATGGAGTCACATGTTAATGGAGTTGAGTCCTTATCAGAGGTTCAGAATTCAGTTTCTGGGGAACATCATGATCCTACTTCAACATATGGGACTCCCCGTCCTTCACAGCCTCCTTGAGAGCATCTAGAAACCATGGGGCTGGTCATCAAACGAAGACCATCCATCATCAGAACAGCCATGCAATTAATAAAAAGCATTCCTATGAGGAGGGCAACAATGTGGGTCATGAAGGATTGCCAACAAAATTGTGCAGCAAGCAAGCACTTAATGATTTGAAGAATCGTGAGTCAAGTGGTGTGTTAGAATCGAACAATTGCATCTTAGGTTCATCAAAACGAGCTGTTGCTAATCACGCATAGAGTTACCGTCAGTCAGAGGTTACTTTTTGTCCCAGTGCTGAGAATAGTTTCTATTCAGCAACTATCTACTCAGAAGACAAAGAAAGTTTCCACCAACACTGAAGTTAGTGAGTGTGCTAGTATTGACAGGTCTTGTGAAAGTTGAGAAGTTGCAAATTCTTGTGATTTTAATGAGAGCAAGAAGACCAACATCTGTAGAGCAAGTACTGGCAGTAATGCTAGTGATGAGAGCAGCACTAGTAGTTTCAGCAGTGTTTTGTAGAAAAACTGACTGTGGTCTGTAGTGGAATTATGCAGCAGTAGGGAGTTGCCACATATTTGGCAGCAACTTTATCATTACATGAGGCAATATATAAACTTTGGTGGAGGTCTTTCTATTTTTTGTATTGTATCGTGTCCTTTATTTAATGCAAATTTATTTTTGGCTTTTCAAAAAAAACTCTTGTTGGTTGTATGTATTAAGGATAAGGATACTATCCCCTATTTTCTCCTTAATTGAGCCTAGCATTATCGTTAGTCTGCATATGTGTAGCTTGAATTTTTTTTTTTCCCTTCAAGGATTATGAGAAAGAAGTCCATTTGGTTTTTTACCTCAAGGATTGTGAGAAAGAAATGGTATTCGGGTCATTATTTGTATGGTACTCTTGAGGTTAATGCTTGTTAGTCAGTATTTGTTTGTTTTAGATATTGTAATTGTTAAAGGATGTATAAGGATTTGAATTGAAGCATGCTGCCCTGAATCGCCGTTTTCCCTAAAATTGTAACAATATAAGGAAGGGATCAGGAGAATAAATTCATGAATCTTAGGTTGTTAATAAAGCAATGTGTTATCAGTTTACCAAAACAATGTGCGGTTGAGTCATATTCTCATAATGCATACATGTTTAATCATAACCTTCGCTCTGCATCCATACAAATAATGACAACGTTTCTGGCTAGGAAATTATTTGTTTAACACGTGAATGATCAACCTTACAACTTATGGCTAAACTTAAACAATACATCAAGATATACATAATTGAACTTCGGAAAGACGTCCACTCAACATATGCTGTGAGATTCCAAAGATAGTGGATTGTTAACCGAAGTCCACTATAACCAGTTTTCTGCAATCATGAAACCATCTTCTTACAATTCTACTTCTCAAAGACGTCCAACATCTCCTTCTCTGCACCTTCTTCTTCTCTACTTGCTTTGCCAACTCTTCCAACAATCCCAACCAAGAAGAACTCGTAGGTCGAGACAACATCATGGGCAATCCAGGTTTGGAATCAAACAATAGACCAAGCTCAAGAAACCTGCAACAAATGAAGGCCATGGCCTTAGACCCACACATAACCTCACTTAGTTTATCTGTTTCATGACACAGCTTTTGCCGCAACATTTTCTTCAAACAAGAGCCACAGTTCTCCATTGCTTTGCATCTATTTTCCATGCTTTGACATTATTTGCCACGAAGCATACATTTCCACACGGGTAATAGTAATTAGGTGCAAACCATACCTCCAAAATTATATTTATATGAGACTAAAATTATATTTATATGAGACCACTTAATATTTACATGAGACCAAAATTATATTTTAAAAAGAATGCACCGGTAAGATTTGCATAATATTCAATTCTAAAAGCAATTAACAAATAAATTACATTAACAAATAAAACTTACTGGCATAGCAGCTCACAGTCAACTATATTGTCAGGGCTAGCCTGATGTGCCTTCCGTTTGACCAAAATTGTCTGAAAGCTCTGGAATTGAGGCCAGCATTATTTGGATGCAAAGATTAAATACAGAGAAAAATGAAAAAATATAATTATATTAAATGATATTTAAACTTCTATAATATAATAATAAAATATAATTAAAACAATAATATATATTTAAGTTGTTCATGATCCCCATGGCCTTGTTGGAAAAACCGATGTCAGGATGCACCTGCTTCTGATTCAACGTAATGAGCAAATCCAGCTCGATGGGTAGCTTTCTCGTCGACGGGCTCATATTTGAAGAACGGGTGCTGGAGCTGCGTCACATTTTGACAACGGGCTTTCAATGCAAAGTTTGTTGCAATACTTTAATAAGGGCTAATATGTCTATTTACATTTTAAATTAAATTTTGAATTAAATTTTTAAATTATTAATGTGGTACTGTAGACTTCCCCACCAGTGGACCACATAAAGCAGTTCTTCACGCTAGAACTCGCCTTATTTGTAGACTCAAGCTACCATGGATTATTATATCAAGTGGTTTATGGTGGTCCATGATCTGCTTACCCTTAGTTTTATTGTTTAAATATTTAATGACTAGGATGAATTACTTGCTACCTACAGCTCTAGTTATTATTTTTTGAATTTTCTTTTTAAGTTTAAATATTGTTTACAACTTTGCCCTTCTCTGTTGAAGTCAAAATATCAAACACACATGACTCTCTTCCTCTCCGACAAGAAGTTCACGTGGTGCTCCAACGACACTGTGGTTGTGGCTGCAAACGCTGACACCTTCATTCGCAGCCTCCTCCACTAGCTTGACACCGTTTGCATCAAGGCCGACGCCATCATTGTGGCTGTAAAGGATGATAACGCTCCAAGCTCGACATCGTTTGCCGTTGTGGCCACTAGGAAAATTGCTCCCTCATCGAGCCAACACCTTCATCTACAACCCCCTCCATGAGCTTGGTACCGTCCGCACCAAGATCGTTGCTGCCGCCATGGCAACGAGGAGAATTGCTCTAAGCTTGAGTCGCACGTCGTCGACCTCCAATCTACCCTTGAGGCGCAATCATAGAACCCCTAAATAGAATTGCAATCGGTTCGAATAGTACCAAACGAAGTGAAATCGTCGAGGCGCAATCATAGAACCCCCAATTGCTTGTTGTGATTTGAAGTTTGTTTTTTGGTTTTGTTTTTAGGTTGAAAAGGCACTGCCTTTCTCCTCTTGCACTACCGAGGGGAGTGGTACTTCGACACGACACTGTGGCTCTACCTTCTCCTTGATGCTGTTGTGATTTCATGTTTGTTTTTTGGTTTTTACTTACACTTCTCAATCCTCTCAGAGAGGAACGAATGCGTAGTGCCAGAGGTGGAGATTCACTCGAATGACGTAGAGATAGTGGGTCATTGACGCTGCCTTTCTTCGATAAGAGTACTGTTATCTTATAAAGGGTAGATATGTCAATTCATATTTTAAAAAAAGTTTTGGACAAAAAAATTTTAAAAATAAAAAAAAAACTTGTAATATTGGGTAAACAAAAGTGGTTCATTGTGAACCAGTTGGACAAATGGTCTACGGAAGAATCCGTCTTGTTTGTAATAGAAGATTAATTATAACAATTTTGAAGAAAACAAGGGGTTCTTGAAGTTAAAATAGATGATATTTCATATACTTACATGAATGGGGACACATTATAATTCTTGCATAGCATTTTGCTAAAACTTCTTAGATAAATCTCAACTGAAAACTCTAGACAGTAGAACCATATGTTATGTCCTAGGTTGTTAAGGAGAGTTTAAAAATCTTCAGCACTCAAACCTTTTATTCCTAACCAATACAAGACCACACAATTGACAAATGAATTTCAATCTTTCTTTTTCTTGATTCTTTCAATTAAAAAAAAAATCAATTATGATCCATTATGATTTAAAATAACGTGAAGAATGTTCGGTATTTGAATAACTGGAAATGAAAGAGAGAGGAGGGAACTAAAATTACTCTTCACTCAATTTTGCCTCTTCTGAAAATTGGAAGATTAGGAGGGGAAAAAACTTCTACTCTAACTGAACTAAATTATCATTAATTTTATAGTTTTATTTAACCATTTTATGTATAAAATAATAAATTTATTTATTTTTCCTTCCCTCTTCTTCCCTCTCTTCCTAAACCAAACAAGTGTCTCTTCCCACTATTAAATGCTTTACCCAACAGTGGATATTTAAAATTTATTTTCTTTTTCTATCATACAATTTTAAGATAAACATAGTTTACTTTCTAGTCGTAGATTATGAATGGCAATACCTATAGTTCTTTCATGGATCGCAAGGAATCCTGTTCCTGGATAGTGTGTATTCATCTGAATGAATTGTAATGGAGACTTCATCAGGTAAGAAAGGAGTCTGTTTAAAGTAAACCGATAACATCATAAAAGGGTTGAGGGCAGCACATTGTATTCGAGCCTACGTACTCAAGATTTCTATTGGGTTTAACTTGAGGGTATTAGGCGAGAATTGATTATTTAAATAAGTATCTATATTTGGTAGAGTTTGTCTTAGTAGGTGATCTTTCAAATTGATATTCAATGCAACAAACAGTTCGGTTATATGGTGAAAAAAGTTCCCACCAGACATTTTCATTCGGCCATTCAGGCCTTTATGAGAAAGATATCTCCAGTAGCCATGTAGGGATTTGGGTAACTTGATAACTTTTAAATGTTAATAAATCACATCATTGGCGTTTCATTGTTTTACAAATCAAACAAGAATCAACTTGTACCAAAAAGAAAGAATCAACTTACCTTTTTGATTAGTGCTATATTGGCGTTAGCCGCGTAGGTTGATTGCTATAAAGAATTCAGAACAAACTCTTAGGTCTTGATTTTTGCCAATAGACCTTAAAATGTATAATAAATAAATGCAATTAAATAGTGTACAAGTAAAATATGGAGTTCCATTGATCAATTAATCTTATTGTTATTAGAAATTTGCTACCGCTATGCAACTCTAGTTTAAGGTAATTGGAGGAAGTTACGAATTAATTCAGTGCAACAACCAGCCTCCTACGGCACCAATTTTTTTATTTCTTTTAAAAAAAAAGCGGTAGAAGGAAGACGTTGAGGCCCTGACGGAAGAAAATGAGAGTTTTGGGGAGGGTGTGATGTTTGATTGTTTTAAATTAAAATAAAGAATAATGTCATTAATAAATAAAAAAGTAGTAATTATGATCAGAGCACATGGTGACATTAAATGCTACATTTTTTTAAAAAAAAAAAAAATCACTTTTGATTCCTCAATTAGGTATTAGTTAACATTTTTCTTAAAATTTCTTTTTCTCTTAAAAAAACTATTGGCTAAAAGTAAAAAAATAAAATAAAAATAAAGACAGTCATGGGTACGTTGAAATTTTGATTGTGAACTTGTTTTTAAATCATTTCACTACCAACTTACTTTTAATTAAAGTTAATTTTACAAAATAAAAACAATTTAAAATCAAATTTGCAAATCACCACTTACACATTTTGTCTCACATGAAATTTGAAACTGAAAAACAAGTCATTCATAAGCTCCCTCTGTAATGAATATTTAATGATAATTCTCAAGTCAAACGTATTATTAATTGTTTTCAGCAATTTCACTTCAAGTCTTTACTTTGACAATGTCATACAATTTTTAGTCTAGAGATGCTGTCGTTTTACAATGCATGCATACAAAATTATACATTTTGATTATTTTACTGCTAATCTCAAAGCGTATATGTATGGGGTATATTTAGCGTGTGTGTGTGTGTGTGTGTGTATATATATATTGAGAGAGTCATTTTTGCATAAAAGTGAGATGAATAATTTAAGTTATACAATCATATATGAATAATCAAAATTTAATGTTATGTGACTACCATTAGTACATAATAAACCTTAAATTTCATGTTTAAAAAACTCTACCATGAGTACACACATAAGCAGTCACCTAAAATTAAATTTCACGTTTGATTGCCATTGTTATTACCCTTAAAAATGATGAGTTTTCCACACTCTTTTTCTTTACACTATTTTTACGCTCGCTATATTATCAAAAATTAAAAGATTTTTACCTTGCAAATAATAATGGTTGAATGATGAATGGTAAGGATTCAAACGTAGCTGTAACAAAAAAAATGGGTGAGATAATATTTAACCCATTGTTAATTATACAAATAAGGATTAAAATATGTGGTTACATCAGACTGAGACTGAGTAAAGAAATCATTTTTGAGCAAAGCATTATTTTAAAAGAAATCTCCTCATATGACAATGATACCACAAGTGCCTATAAAACTTGTGGCCTCTTGTTCCACCCAAATCAAACTAACCAAAAATATAAAACCCTTAATAGTTTCGTGGCAATCACGTGATGACAATATCCCACCCGTCCCCAACCACTTTCGCAACATCTATAATAGCAGCTCAAAAATTAAGATGGAATAAATGGCAAATTAAATTTCCACGTCGTGGGCTGCTACCGAGGGATTCCATCTGCACACTGCATACAGCATATGATGTGGTATAATTTTGCTTACGTATGCTATGAGTAGGTACTTATTGTCCTCTTCAGTCTCCAGTTCTCCATAAAGTTTGAAAAACGAAATTATAAAGGGTTTAAATTATATAGACTATATTGGTAGCGGAAAGCATACTGTAAAATTATAATTTAAAGTTTGTGTTTATAAGATTTCGGCTTAGTTAAGTTTAAGCGGGGGTGTCAGGCTGCATTTGATTTTCAAACGGGGAAAGAAAGAACTTGATCAATAGTTCAAAATTTAAATGCTATTGATGCCCGCTACAAATAAGAGTTTGAATTCTGGGTCACTTGGGGGGCAAAAGGCGATGTAAAAGAATATTATAATTATAACAGTAAAAATTAAAGAACATGAGATGATGATTACGACGTGGGCCTGTTACTTTAAATTGATTTTCAACAAAAATTTCAATTTGTATCGTTCAACTTTTGATATGTACAGGAAAAAGACAAGGATAATGTCAGGTGAACCGAAAATTGAATATATATATATATATATATACATATAAAGATTTGCTAACGTACACACACTTTTTTTTTAGTTGGAATATATTAGTAAATTATAACTACAATATATTTTAAAACACACTATAGTATAATTTGCTAACGTACTTTAACTAAAAAATAAGTGTGTGCACGTTAGCAAATGCTAGTGGGGTTTGTTAACGTACACACACTTATTTTTTATTTAGAGTACGTTAGCAAACTATAACTACAATGTATTTTAAAATACACCTACGGTGTAACTTGTTAATGTATTATAACTAAAAAAGAAGTGTGTGTACATTATATATATATATATATATATATAGTAAGTGTTTTGCTTAAGTCAATTGTATCATTAAGTTCACCTCATCTAAAATATTATCTGTTTTAATTCTCGTGGGCAAAACATATTTTAGACAATATTATATGTATTTGAATAGCATTATTCGAATCACAAACATTATAAAGGTCATGATGTTGTTAATCATGAATTGGCCTCCTTGGAACATTTGCATCGAGTGTATCCATGTGAAGGACCTCAACCGAAATTCGACCTCCCTGGAGCACTTGCATTGAATGTATCCAAGTGCAAGACCTAGACCAAAATTATAACATGGAGGAAAAGGCGTTGCAGAAAGCCAAGCATGCAACAGGATTGCTTGTACTAGCCGTTACTCTATGGCTTCTAAGTATCATACAATTTTCTCAAGACTAGTTCTTTACAACATTTGGCAACATAAGTCCCACCAGGCATGTCCATTTGTTGATAATGAAAATTTGTCCGGAATCGAAACAAATCAATTCCTAAATTGATGACTTTTTACAGTGACTCTAACCAACAAATATATTTTTATTTATGGGACTTAGAATCAAAATCAGTTGTGAGTTTTTTTTATTCGAACTAGCAACGTTATGTTTTTAACTTGAGAGTATGATATAAGTTAAAGTTTCAATTCTATGTTGATCAAGACCTTAATTAGCGTATAATTATTAGAATTCAACTTTAAAAATCAAATTTGTAAGAATACTATAGTTTTGGCCAATTTGACAAGTATCAGTACTTGTGCACAAAACATTTATAATAAATTCAATCGAGAAACATATGCATGAATTACATCAAATTATTAAGAAAATAAACAACAATGCAAATAAAGTAAAGCGTATGAAGTTTCAAGAAGAAAATGAGGTTAAGAAGTGAAAAGCTTAAGTTTGGGGCAGAAATAAGATGAGAAGTAGAAATGCAAGAAATGTAAATGGAGTTAAAGTTTGGAGAAGAAATCGGATGAGATGTAGATTGCATGAAAATAAAAGAGTAAGAGTTTCTAGAAGAAATAGATATTAAGATGTGAAAAGTTAGAGTTTGGAGAAGAAATGAGATGAGAAATAGATTCGCAGAAATGTAAATGAAAGAAGTAAATCGAAATCTAAAGATAACTGGTAGGAAAGTAAACAACTTGTATTAAAAGATGGGTGAGAACATACACATTGTTCCTAGAATCGATAGCCACAATGTGCGGCGTGTGTAGTGTTATAGAGACTTGTGCAAATGTTTCGACCAAATGAAAAATGGCTACTTGGTTCCCTATTTATAGATTTTTGACCTAACGGTTGAATTATAAGATCTATACATGTGTATTTTGCCTAGGATAGACTATCTAAGATTCAGACATTTGTCTTGATCCGTGTCTTCTTTGAAAACTACTTAAAACTGCTCGCCAAAACAAAGTATGGCTTTGCACATATTACTTGATTGATTTTTGAGGTCTTCGACCACTTTTTCCTTTTTAACTGTCTTCGCTTCTGCAACACCTTTTCAACTTTTCTACACTTAGCCAAAATATTGCACTTCATCCTAAATTCTTGAAAATTGAATTGGTCTTCTGGTGTCCTTTTGAATAAAGATTCTTCAACCTTCTACAACATAATGCTTGAACAAGTCTAATCTCCCATACTTTACTTTTTATTTTAGCTTGGAAACCTTCACCTCAAAATTCACTTTTCACGAATCATTACTTGATCCAAAAAAACTTTTAACAACCAACACTTAGAAATTTTCTAAGTTACATCAACAGATTGTAAAATTGGATGTGAAAATGTAGTTTTGTGATTTGCAATGTATTAGGGAAACTAATTGTTTATGTAGAGTTTTTTTAATATAAAAAAGTAGATTTTCTACATTGGTTATATCTAGAACCGATATAGAAATTGGCCTTTTTAGATCGGTTGTGACTAGAATCGACGTAGAAAGTCAACTTTCTTCATCAATTCTCACTCATCTCAACTAATGTAGAAGAGTATTTTTTTATTATTTTTTTTACATTGATTCTTGCTACAAGTGATGTAAAAAGTCTTTTTAAGATCAGTGTTAGAACCTATCTACAAAATACTCACTTTTTTATATGGCTTATTCCACATTTCCTTGAAAGCAATTTAGAAAGTAAAATATAATTGATGTGAAAAACTTTTTTTATATTAAGGAAGAAAAATGAGATGAAAAAGAAAGTGAGTATATGTTCATTTCACTATTTCTAATAGGTCATTAATATCAAAGCCTTTTGTAGTAAGAAACTTAGGACTTAGTGATTGATTTTCAAGTGTTTCCTGAAAGAGAAATGCTAATAATTTATTTTCTAAGACACTCTTTATTATTGATTGAAATTTATTGGAAATCATATAATTTTGTAGATCTCAACTTCTTATCTAATGAATCTCACTCATAATTTTATAGTTTTTAATAAATGTTAACCAATAATAAAAAAATGTATTAAAAAATATGTTAAAGAGTGTGTTACTAATACTCTTCTTCCCAAAAATAAGGATCATAGCATATAGTTATTGGCAAATCTATCTATATAATATTTGAGGCTTTTGGGTAACATTTGTCAATTCTCATGCCTTCTACACTACTTTAGTTTTCCAATTATGCCTCTCTTCATCTATTCTATTACTATCTATGTGTCATTCTCATGGTAAAATTTTTCCCGCTCAACCATTTTGCCCTTTTGGTCATTGCAATTTTCAACCTGCGTAGCAATTGCATGCGCCTGATGTGTACACCACAGTACTATATATTCAATTTTTATAATATTGCCTTATATGCATAGCAATTTAATTATAATTTACACACACACACACACACACACACACGCACACACACACACACACACACACATATATATATATATATATATATAATGTTAAAACTAAAAATTGTTAATTACGTGAATAAAAATAAATAATTAGACACCATTTGATAAATAATAAAAATATTAAATATATATTTATTAAAATTTATGTATTTTAAGAATTTTCAAAATTCAAACACATACATATTTTTGATCATTTAAAAAATTTAATATCTACAACTTTATGGGGAAATAATTTATATATAAACTAATACAATTAATTAATTGAGATTTATATGATTAATTGAATTTTTAATGTTTCAAAATTAGCCTATTAGAGAAATTTTTTGATAAATTTAAGATTTTTATAATATTATAAATTGAATTATTATTCATATTTATGTTAGAATATAATTAAAAAAAATGTCTATATTTTATTTTTGAACTAAATAATAAATAGGCATGTCCTCTTCAGATAATATTTTTAATAAGATTTTTTATTTTTTTAAATTACACAAGTAATTGATTTATTAAATATATTTGTGTTACAAAATAGTTTTTATATTATTTTTTCACAACCACCCTAAATAAATATTTTCTAATTGCTTCATGCCTTACATAAATACACTTCAACAATATTTTTTACTATTTTATTTTGAAGGAGATTTCATTTTTAGATGAAAATATAAATTTTTTTAACATATATTGATGGAAAAAATTATCAAGCTAATATTTTATGATATTTGAAAAAGTATCTCATATGCGACTAGCCCTTGAGTAACTAAAAATGGTCCGTTAAAATCTTTTTCGGGAGTAACAAAATTTGAGTTGTTAACATTAAAGGATTGGTTTTATCCAAATTAAAGTCATAGTACACTTTCATAGCAACGAATCCCCTTAATTTGTTAATATATTAACAATATTTAAGATATAATATTTTATTAAAATATTTATTTTAAGAATAATTTTAATTCAAACACATATATTTTTTTACCATTTAAAAAATTTATTAATCTATATTTTTATGGAAAAATAATTTATGCATAAATTAATGCCATTAATTAAACATAATTTCGTTGATTATTGAAATAGTAATATTTTAAAATTAGTCCATTCCAATTAGTATCTCATATAGTTTTTAGTATTTAAGAATTTTATGATATTATAGAAATGAAATTATTATTTATTTTTAAATAGGCATATAAGATTTTTGTTAAAATATATCCAATTAACCAATACTTTTTAGTTATAATTAGCAGATCCTCTTCATGAATATTTTTAATAAGATTTTTTATTTTTTGAAATTACATGAGTGATTGATTTATCATGACAAAATGATTTTAAATGATTTCTTTACCAACATTATAAATAAAATATTTTCTAATTATTTCATGCATTGGATAAATATACCTCATTTTTTTTTTTTTTTACATTATAAGAAATTTAAGTTTTAGGTGGAAATTAACTATTTTTACATACGTTGAGGGAAAAAAATTTCAAGAAAATATTTTTTTATATTTGTACTATATCTCTACAGACTTAACTATAAAGCTAATATTTGAGTTATCGGTAATGATTAAGTAATATTCTTTTCTAAATAACAATTTTTGAGTTCTTGATGTTGAAATTAAACTTAATCTAAAGTCACAATTAATTTACTTTCATTGTAATAAACTACTTTAAGATATATTATTTTACAAAAAATTAAATTTTCTTTTACATTCAAACCATATTTATCATTTAAAAGATTTAATACCTACATTTTTATGAGGAAAATAATTTATATGTAAGAGAATGAAATCAATTCAACATAATTTGTTTTTTTTTAACCATGTTATAGTGCAAAGTATTCATTGACTTTGTTGATAATAATCTCCGCTGGAGAACTTGGCTGACTACCTTTAAGGTCTCCCCTCCCATGTCTTTTTGTCTACAAATTCAAACCTAAGACCTTGCTTGAGAGATTCGAGTCTAGTACCACACGAACCAATGACATGTTGGTATTAAACATAATTTGTTTGAGTAATTGAATCAATAACATTTTAAAATTAGCCTACTTCAATTAATATCACATAGGATGGGATTGATAATATTTAATATGGTTTAATTACCTTTTTCCCCATAATTGCGCAAACTTTATCTTTTGATCCTATAGTTAAAAACATTCAATTTCAGTCCATATATATGCACTTTCGATATCGGTTTGGTTTCTGCTTCAATGTGTCTTAACTCCGTGAAATGAAACCATCATAAAATGAAAATTAGCGTGTAAAACCTCTACAAATTGACATTTTCTGGTATTTTTTATTCAATTTGTGCGGTTTAAAACGATAGGGACCAGTATCAAAAGTGTATGTATAAAGACAAAAACAGATTATTTTTAACTATAGAGACCAAAAGGTAAAGTTTGTGCAACTATAGGGATCAAAAAGTTAATTAAACCTATTTAATATTTTTACTATAATATAAAAATAAATTATTATTTATTTCTATGTTTGCTCATAGGATTTTTTTAAAAATATTTTTATTTTTATTTTGAGAAAATAGGCCATGCACTAACTATTGTTTACATTGTCATCCTGTAACACTTCACTTTTACTTAATTAATTGTTTTATTTATTTATTTATTCTATATTTATTTCTGAAAAATCGGGAGGAATCTAAAAATTCTGATCCCCACGATTAAGCTCAGAATAGCGAAAACTATCTAATCATGATTTTCAATAATTTTTTGAGTTGAAGTCGGAGAAATTAAAAATGATGATTTTGTCCTTATTTGTCAATATTAAGGGCTGACATGAGAAAAATTTTCAATTGATATTAAAATGTCAAATTGAGTTTAAAATCATGTCATATGTATTAAATATACTTTTGGAAATTTTCTGGGAATTTTCTGAAATTCCTGTATAAAATGACTAAAATACCCTAATTGTCAATAACCACTCAATATTGGTTTGACATCCAAAAATGATGAAAATGATATTTTTAGTACATTTCTAGGTAAAATATGTAATTTTAGAATTTTTATAAAATTTGAGCATTTATTGAATTAAAATGAATTTAATATAAATTTTCTAAGCTTAAAATATATAATATATATATTTATAATTCAAAAAAAATTAAAATTTATTTTTAGAAATTATTTTTGATGAAAATATTACATTTGTTCAGATTTATATTTAAATTAATTATTTGGTATTAAAGTTAATTTTTTCCAGTTTAGGCGATTTTATTGTCCCGACTAATCTAATTACAGGTAAAATTTACACTGAAAAAAGTTGGGACAGCTGCTATCCCACGTTTCTATCTACCAAGAGGTGATTCACCACCTACTATATATGTGTCCCTAATTTTCAATTAAACTAAATCAAAAATTGTATTTTGACATCATGGATGATCTCATCAATAGACACCTAAGCCCATTTTTTTCCCTATACATAGCCATGAATTTGAACTAAACCTCCTCACTCCACTTCTTCTCCTAAAAACTTCCGTAAGACTCCATAGAAAACTCTCTCTCTTTAGAAAATTTTCTTTTACTTTTTTTTATGCTAAAATTCTACTAGTTTTCCAATAACTAATAAAAATCCTCTCCTAGGAGTTCTACACCAACAACTTCACCAACTCTTGAGGTAATGGGGGAGTGGGGTTGGTTCTAAATTTCAATTACTTTGCATGTTGGTAGGAAGGGTTTTTCCTAAACTGTTTAGGCTCTAGTTTTATTATTAATATTATTGTTATATTGTTTAATGTTAAACTTTAATTTTTGCTAAGCTATTATTTTGCTCAAATTTAAATTATTAAATTATACCAGGCTATTACCCTGTTCAATTTTAGAAAATTAAAATGCACTTGCCAAGCTGTTACTCTGCTCATTTTTAGAAAATTAAAATGCAATTGCTAAGATGTTACTCTGCTCAGTTTTAGATAATTAAAATACTCTTATTAAGTAGTTATGCTCAAATTTAGACAACTATAGTATAATTATTAAGTTGTTATACTGCTCGAATTCAAACAATTATAGTAGAATTACTAAGCTGTTATACTGCCCAAATTTAGAAAAAAATATTTTTAGCAATTATGATAAATAATTAAATTATTAAATTATCAAATTTTGGTAATACTCAATTAGTTTAGCAAAAAAGTAGAAGAAATAAACCATAAATCTCATAATATGAAACTAAAGATAGAAATTATTTTATGAGCTATTTATGAATTTATTTTTAGAAAACTACTATAGAAATTTCAGTTTAAGTTCTTATCGTTCAGGTAAGGTCTAGACACATTAATAGTCCGTCTGTAAAAATTTCATAAATTTTAAAGCTTATTTAGTATTTTAATTGTGCTCTATAAGTGCTTGTGGACACATTTTTCTTAGAAATACTAAATTTCAAAAATTTTCGAAAAATTCTAAAAATTCATGATAAAATTCTAATTATTTTTCTAAGCTTAAAATTATTTTTATGGAATTTTTTGACCATTCTATGATTTATTTCTTAATTATCAGTCTTTATTTTAATTTATATCTTTATTTTTTTGAATTGTTGCTTATGTGCTTTAATTTGAATTATGAATTATGTGAATGATATGTATGGATCAAATCTCAGTAATATAAGGCAGAGATATTAGTAGAAATTATACTGATACTCAAATACTTGAGACCAGAATGAACCTTTAAAAATTAATATATTAGTGAGTAATGTAAAACAAGGGACATGCAATGACATGACACCCTGTTAGGGAAGCTACAATTTGGTACGCTTAGGAATGAAAGGTAAGCGCTCATTTGGGGAGGTCTCAGGGGTAGGCATCGAGTGGTGAAAGTCCTAATAGCTAGGGTAGCGCCCATGATGGGATATTCACCTGACCAAGCTCGATAACCCCGACAACTGCTCAGCATTCCGGGATTGGTTTGAGAGTATACCTCTATAAATGAACGTCTTGACTGATATTTGTTCTTCATTGATGATGAGGACTGTATCATGTGATGATGTTGATGAGGTATATGTACTCCCATCACTTCCCAGGCTCTGTTGAGAACTATTACTCACTAATGGGAAGTATGGATCCATACCAAGTCAAAGGTAGTGTAGTATAACTTAGAATAAACCCCAGGTTCCCTTCATTAATTGTATTTAAATTCCTACCATACATGTGAAAGTGATTAAGAACAATGACCTTACTCTATTATTTTGTTATGCATGTTCAATCGTGATTGTTGAAGATGACGACAATGCCTGATATTGCTGAGGATGAGTCAGAGGATATTCCTCCAGATTTGAAGACCTAGTTTATAATATTTTTTTAAAGAATAGGGTAGATAAATACTGCTCTGTATAGGATCCTTTTTTATGTATATATTAAGTTAGGTAGTATATGACTTTTGATGTACTTTTGTTTTCTCTTTGACTATTATGTATTACTCAAACCATGATGTACAATTGGATATATATATATATATATATATATATATATATAGCAGTTTTTATCATTTTACTTCTATTTCTAATTCATTCTGTTTTGCTAGTATCAAAAAAAAAATTACTCACATTTTCATAAACTTAAAGTAATAATTAAATTAATATGAATTATATTTAGAATTAAAGGAGTGTTACAATCCAACAAACCACCATTTATTTTAAGTTTGTTGACTTTTATAATAAATACTTTAATAGCCATATCAATGGTGATTTCTATTGGTTAACAATGTAAAACTTTTTACACTGACAGTGAATGACTAGTGAACTCTTTTATTTTAGCAAATAATTTTTAGTTATAACAAATAGATCCAATTCATTTAGTATTTTCAATATTTTTTTTTTACTTTTCTTACTTTACATGAGTAATTGATTTATTAATATATTTTTATTACAAAAATAGTTTTAAATTAATTTTTCTTAACATCATAAATAAAATATTTTTTCAATCATTTCAGGTATTACATAAATACACCTCAACAATATTTTTCATTTTACACATTTCAATTATGTTTATTAATAACTAGGGCCAATTCGAACATTTTATGGGTCTAGGGTGGAATCATAGATAAGGGCAATTTGAAAATGTAAATATATATTGCATAAAAAATAGACATGTAATTTATTAAAAATGATACATTTTACTATATTGAGTGAATAATATAGTTTTAACAAAATATATAAAGATGCATCACATTTTTTATTTAATTTACTTACATGTTATCGTTTATCATTCAATTTATTTGCCCTCCCCTCCCCCTCCCTCAAAAAAATTACACACACACACAAATATCTATATATAAGATCACTTCCTGAAAGAACAACATGTATACATAATGAGTATATATAATTTTTTAATAATGATTTTCTACAATTATATTTCTTATAACTCCTCCATCTTTTTGTTACTATTTCTCTCTTCCTTTCTCATCACATCTCCTATTACATTTAACATTCTCTTTCTCTCCTTTTTCTATCTCTCTTACCACTCAAGATAGATACACCTCCCAAAAAATATATAGTCATCATTTCTTATACTTTTTTAAGACCTCTCTATTTTTTCCCCCTAAATATTGTTTCTTAATAAAAATTAAATAAATATTATTTCATTATTTGAAATAAAGAATGTATTCTTATTATTCTCAAGTTAAAAATTAAATTTTGCTTTAATAAAATTTGAGGGTTAGTTATATTTTTAAAACTTCAAACATGATATTTATTATCTAAATGTAATAAATTTTTTATCATTAGAATTGTAACCATGAATTTTAAAAAACTAAATCTCTTTTCTCCTACTACAATGTTATAGTCTTGTATCTTTTGTTTAATTTATATAATTTTTGGTTTTTTGTAATATATTGATCAATTATTATGAATTTTTTGTTGTTCGTTAAATTTAATATATTAATTTTAAAATTATAATTTAATTTATTTTTTATATTTTCCCCCTCAAAGAAAATGCTCTAGCTTCTTCCTTATCATCTATCATCAACAAAATATCATCATTTTAGATTAAAGCTTACATATATTTTTGTTCTTTATTAACATACTAACTTTTACTTTAAATTCTTTTATAATTTGAGTTTTGGTTTGTGTTTTTATCTTGTTAAAAACAAACACTTTAAGTCTATTATCATATGTTCATTATATATTTTGATATGCCACATTTAGCTGAAAATTTATTTAACATAAATTTATGAAGGTAACACATCAGAAAAAAAAAAAACTAACAACTAAGAGAGTAATATTTTCTAGTCACATTTTAATTGGATAAAAAGACATGAAATGAGTCAATAATTTCAATCTATTTATGAAACAACATAAAATAATACAAACAAAATTTAGTGTACAATTATATAAACTTTTTTAATTTTGGGCCTTTTTAACCTTGGGTCTGGGTTATTGCCTCTCCGAACTAGGCCTAGGGCCGACTCTCGATATAATGGTTTTGAAACATGTATAATAGTATGAACATGTCTTTTAATTGTATACACAAATGATTTTTAAATATGCATAAAATCAACTTGGGACATGCAATAGCACGGATATATACCATACTAGTGTTTGCATATAGTGAATTTATAACGTGTCGAAATTTAGGATAGGAAGCTGTGTAACTTTGCGTGCGTGGCAAAATCTTAAGAATAACCATTAAAAGAATGTGTGTATGTAAATCTAGTTCATTCAATGCAATATGGCCTGGATT